>AYEL01071665.1:0-12962 GCA_000484575.1 Olivierus martensii
CATCGAGTATTAGTAATGCATGGAAATGGTATATGAAGTGAAGATAACATCCTCTGTTATAATTTAATTAGTAAATAGACTATTTTTACTTAAATATGTTTAGATACAATGATATATCTGTATATATATAAATTATTATTTGTTATTTTCTTTGTTTAGCCTGTATGCTATTTGTTATATAATTGTATTTTCATATTAACCAATAGTGCATATGTACTTAAAAACTTATTTTGATAATTTGTTGCTATAGTAACCTTAATTTTTAAAATTTTGAAAGAAGATTGTAAGCGTGCTGTAGAACTATGTGCATTCTTGTACTGTACATTGTAGTTGACGAGGATTTTATATTAAATCGAAAGTGCTACTAATTTTGGTGTTTTTTATTGAGTTATTATAGTTATGAGTGCCTTTCCTGCTGTAGTGCTGATAGTTTTTCTAGAAATATGCATTTATTTTCCTTCAGACTTTTGTTCAAATTTCGAAATGACACCACAAATATCATCAGTATATGATATAATGTTTCAATGGATATCTTGTTACTTTGAAAAAAATTTCCTAGACAATACTTAGCATTATCAGCATTTTATTTTTGTAATGAAAAAGTATATTGTCTAAATTTTTCCTTTCCTTCCCTTTTTAATTAATACATAAAGATGTCAAAAACTGCACTAATATATGGCCATGTATGGTATCATTTTATAATGTGCTGCAAAAATGATTCAATCACCATATGCTGCCTATTTCTCATATGTAATTATCATATGTTGTCTAATTTTAACATATTAGAGACAAAGAACCAATGAATTTTAACTGCTTTAACAAATAAATCATATGATAAAAACAATGCTTCTACATGGTTTATTGTGAGCCTATTTTCTATTAAGCTTATAATTTCATTTAAACTAACTAAAAATTTATTACCAGTTGGGGTGCCTGATTTCACAATGAAGAATGATGATGTATGGATTAAGAATCTTACTGTGTAGAATTATCTGTATTTGCATAGATGTTTTTTTCAACTTTTTATGGGAAATCTATTAACTATATAAAGAATATTTCAATGCATATGCAATTATGGAAACAAAAGATAAATCTTGGAGATGATATAAGCAAGTTTAGTTTTTTCTCTTTAGAGCAGGGATGCACAAACCACGGCTCTCCATAGATTTATTGGTGGCCTGCCTCATCATATGTTAATTTAACAAGTCACATAATCAACAAAATATTATTTATAGTTTTTAACAATGCATTTTCAAATAGTATTTTTTTTTTATGTGAAATTATTTTTACAGTGGTTCCATGATGATGTTTTTAAACAATAAGAAAAAAATAATAATCATATTTGTAAAAATAAACATTTTTTTTTTATTTTTACTGTATTTGTGTGTGAAATAGATAATTTAAAAAAATTGTACATGTGCATGAAGTAGCATTGCTGCTTAACTAATGAAATTTTAGAATCAATCTTGTGTTTGGCTATTACAAATGTCAAACCTAATATAAAAAAATTGTTAAAAATCAATGCAAAATACCACTCATCCAATTAAAAATTCTTTGTTTACTTTTGATTATGTTGCTTTGTAACATATAATTAATAAACATGATATGATATATAACTTTCATAGTTTTTTGATGGCCTTCCTATAAGCCACAGCGAATCTTTATATGTAGCCCTTAGTCTTAACAAGTCTGTGCATCTCTGCTTTAGAAGATATGGATTCAAAAAATAGTTGTTCAAAATATATTAATAATTTCTTTGGAGATATAATATGCTGTTCAAAATGCTTACAAATTTTATAATAATAATAATAATAATAATAATAAACATTTTACATTCTAAGATGTATTGTTTGAAAAGATTTCAATAAAACTATCTTTATACTTTCCATAATTTTTAATATATAAATAATAATTATACTTAATTTTTCCATATTTTTTATTTATCAATATATTTTATTTTTCAATTTTCATGAAATCTAATTAATTAAAATAGTAAAAGTTCAAATTTGCAAAATGCAAATTTATCTTTTAGTACTTAGAATAACTCAGGGTATTGAGAAAAACCACTTATAAAACTTTGTTGCAAACAAAATTTTTTATGTAGCTTTTTTCAGTATTCACTCTGTTTTGAGAAAATTGCAAATTTATCTTGCATTTTTCTCAAAAAATACTGAGTTACTAAAGTAGTTTTCCCCATACCTTTCAAATATATAATTAACAAAACCTTTTAAAATTAAATAACATATACCTTGGAGATAAGAAAATATACATAAAATACATCAAAAACATTCAAATTATTAAGGTTCTATTTTCTCTGTACATTTTATTCCATTCATGCATTACTAATTTTCATCAAGCCTGATCTAAATTGTGAATTACAAACATTATTTATAAAATAATATAATTATTAAATCTTTTAACCCCATCCTACTATACAAATAATGTTTGTAATTGACAACATCAAATATATAGCTTCAAAGTTGAAAAAAATTTTATTTCTTAGAAAATTGAAGCATTTTTTGAGAAAAAAAAAAACTTAATTTTTTAGGTTAAAATTGTTTTCTGAGAAATAAAAGAAATTTTTCTGTTTTAGAACTGTATATTTGATGTTTATAATCATTTTGTAATTCTTTTAGTAATTTTAAATAAAATATTCAAGTAGATAATAATTGTATATCTATAATTATAAATATTGCATGTTGAAAATATACAGACATTTTTCTGATTATGCAGTTTTAATTTGTGCAATTTCAGACTTATGCAGTTTTTTCAAGCAATAATAATAGAGTAAAACTAATAAATATCTACCCCACTCATATCTCATATTTGGCAGAATTATTCTAATAATACTGTAGTAAAAAATATTAAAATAATAAAATTTTCCAATTTTGTATATGAAAATATCCATTTTTAGCTAAATTACGATAATTATAATAATAATAATTAGCATTATTTTATGATAGTTATTACATATCTTCTGCCCTGGAGGTAAACTACTATATATATAAGGGGTTCAATGAACAAAGTTCAAAAAATTTTTTTTTTGAAATTAGTATTTCTCTCAGATAAAATTAATTCTTCAAAAATTACCAATTATTAAATTATAAGATATGTAACAGCTTATATACAACTAGTATGTAAGCTTGTCTGCGTCAAGGTTAGGTGATGATAGATGAGCTATATCTCTTCAAGAGATGCAAATATTTATGCCAGAATGATCACTGTATCTTTTTTCTCAACAAATGACTATTTTTCAATCCGTTGATTATTAAGTGGGTGAACTGAGACATTGCAACAGACTGCTTAAATCAAAGAATTGCAGACTGTTCAGAATGGTAATTGCCAGCATAGGCTTCACAATCAAATATTTTCCATTGGATGATATCCTAATTCCAGTCTAGATGCTCTGAATGGAAACCTGTAGCTTCCAGACAGTTAATCTAGCCAACAACACAAAAAAAAAAAAAGACTAAATTAAAATATCTGTTTAAATTTGGGCTGCCATATTGGACTGATTCATTTGGAATTCAAAATCTATCATTAGTTCCCTGATCTGTAACTCCAAAACCCCATTTGGCTGATAACACAAAAAAATCTGAATAATTAAAATATTGAATTTTATTAAAATTTTAAAATTGCTGCTTTTACTACTACATAAATTTCTGGATCTGCCAGTATGAATTTAAAAAACTACCAACAGATTCATAATTGTAGTCCCAAAAACTCCCATATACTAATTTTAAAATAGGACTAACATTAAAAATCCATCAAATTTGAGGGCTGCCATTTTTTATCCTCTTTTAAGTATAAATTTTTTCTACCAATATATGAAGGAATATTTTCTCAGCACAAAACACTCAAATAATCAAGAGATAATGATTTTCAAGCTATAAAGTAAACATTGGAGATTTAGCTTCTCCTTTTCTACCTCTTTGGGACAGAATTTCAGTTGCCATATTTTTTTAAACCAGTTCAGTGGTCTCTCTATATCATCTCCAAATTTTAGTTTTCTATGTCAGATTTGTGCAGATTTATTATTTGAAAATTAATAAAAATGTTGATTTTATTAAATTACATTTTATGAACTTTGTTCTGTCGGTATTGAACTATTCATACACAGTATATAATGATTATTATTATTACATATTTCACTGTGATAATTTTAAAATAATTTACAAAATTTGACTTAAACTTTAACTTTTGCATATTTTTCAAAAATGTAGTCTCTCCATAATCCGGCACATATGGTTCCAGGGCTTGTCAGATTATTGGATGTTCTATGAAAAAATGGAATTATACAAATGAATACGTCAGTTTATTAAGACTTTCCTGTCACTGCTCTTTCTATTCAAATCTTTCACAAAACCCTTAATTTAATCCCAATTTTTAATATCATAAATGGTGGCTCACCCAATACCATGAAAGGAAGCCAAATCACTAAACTTTTCTCCCAAGTCAAGTTTCTTAATTATTTCTGCCTTTTCGACCACAGTTAATGTCTTATGTTTTCATTTTTACTTTTTCTGATTTGTGACATTATGTAAAGATAAATAACAAAAACTGATACAGTAAAAACACTATTTTACAGTAAACAGTGTACTGAACTTAAAAAAATAGTCCAATTATAATGCGCAACGAACGAATAGCGACTGACTATTGCTATTCGTTCGTTGCGCAATTATTACGCAACAAACGAATAGCGAACGAATTCTATTCGTCGAACTAATAGAATTCGTTCGTTGAGCAATTATTGCGCAACGAACGAATAGCGACGAATTCTATTCGTCGAACTAATAGCGACTGACAATTTATTTTACATCATTTTTTCTCTCTCACACACACACACACACACACACACACACACACACACACACACACACATACACACACACACACACACACACACACACACACACACACACACACACGCACACACACACACACACACACACACACACACACACACACACACACACCTGCGCGCACATGTTGTTACCATGGTTGACATGAAAATTTCATGAGGGCTGCGTGACAGTTTGCAAAGGGCCGGACTACAGAGACTCAACTGTAGTCTCTGATTTAAATAGTAGTTTGTATATAATAAAACAATTCTATTATTTCTCAGTAAATTTAGTTAATAGTCTAAAGTATTGTTAATTATGCTATTTTCACATATTATGAAAAATTAAAATTATAATTACAATAAATTTTCTGTTGATTTTCTTCTTAATAGCTATATTCCTATTTTTTCTATAAGCCTATATACGAAATTATTTTAATTAGCAATGATTTTGAATTGAATTAATTATTTTCATGATTTCTGGGCAAAATGCAACAGCAGTATTGAAAAATTAAATTACATTTATAATAATAAATCTATATTATTAACTATTATTATTTTTTTTTTTTAATTGATTTAATAATTTTTAGTTTCAGAAGCTAAAACTGACAGTGTGCTAGAAGCTTATGAAGTTGGATGTGAAAAACAAGGTGTAAAGCCTTTACCATGTATTGCACAACAATTACAGGTAAACAAAAATTTGTTGTGATGACAGTCAAAAAATATTCTTTCTATACTTATTAATTTGAATAAGATTAAAAATAAATTTAAAATACTTTCGCTTCTTATTTGAACTACTGATAAAAATAATCTTCAACACTTTTTTAAGCGAAAAAAATATAGTTTAATTTCTATTATAATTAGTTATTAAACTATATTTTTTTTGCTTAAAAAAGTGTTGAAGATTATTTATTAAAGATTAAAAATATTCCTCTACATCTTTACTTAATATAATTGTAATACATTAATAGAAAAATATTGCATATTTAATATATAAATAAGACTGAGGAAGAGTTGATTAAAATGTTATACTTAAAACTTAAATAAATGTAGGAATTACAGCTATGATATCATTTCTGTAGAAAATAATAACTTTAATTACTATAAAATTTTTATACATTGTTATAAATTTTTATAAATTCATAAAAATTTTTTTTTAAACTTTGGCTAAATTAGTATTTTTAAAATCGTTATCAATCAAAAAAGTATTTGATTTTAAATGTTTTTTAAACTTTTATGTATTGTAAACTATTACAGATTTGAACTAATTGGGGAATAGAATCTAGAAGTTTTTAATAAATTTATTTTTATAGGGAATAAAGGCATTCAGTAGTAGAGAAAAAGATTTTAGTTTGAAAGGTAATATGTAATTAAATATTTTCAATAAACAAAACAGTTTTAAAAGATTTTTCCATTAGAATAAAGACTTCACTATTATATGTAGTATTAATGTTTCAAAAATGGAAAGAAAGCATAGATAAAACAATGTAAAGCAGGAATTTTATTTCATAATTGATAGAATAAAGAAAGCTAAGTTCTGCTTCATTCTTAGACTTCAAAAATTGAAACAATACTTGTCATGCATTGCAAAGTGTACACAAACACATGCAGGCATACACACAAACATAACAAACCATATATTTATCAATCCAAAAAGTATTTGATTTTAAATGTTTTTAAAACTTTTATGTATTGTAAACTATTACAGATTTGAACTAATTGGGGAATAGAATCTAGAATTAATATTGGAATTTGGAAATAATTTGAATAGTGATTTAAATTTGACAATATTTCACATAACCTCTTACATTGTATTACGATTATTATAATTAATGTTTATTAATGATATATTTTTCATATTTAAAATAAAATAAATGAAGGATTTAGTTAATTTGTAAAAATTACTTTGATTTCCATGAAGATTGTGTTTAGAAAATATTTGGTAAAAGAAGGAATTAGAGTTTGAAAGGTTAGGAAATTCTTCTGTTAATCATTCATGCATATTAATATTTGAATATATTTCACATAACTTAATTCTAGATATATTGGACAATGCAAATGTTTTTTAAGTAGTTTATATTTAAAAAAAGTTTCTCATAAAATGATTGTCATTGACATATTTTAATATCTAAATAATTAAATTAACTAAATTATCTTTCAGGAAACAAGTATTTATGTAAATTGCCTCATTTTTTTATAAAAGTTTTTCAGCCACATTACAATTATATTCTCTTAATTGGAAAATTTATAATTAATAATAATTTTATTATATAGCATATCCAGTAATATATGAATAAATATTAAAAAAATAATATTTTTATATGTTTTAAATATAGGTGAAAATTTAGACTTGAGACATTGTGAAGCTTTAGAAGAAATTTTTAAGAGGGTTCAATTTAAAAAAGTAAATTTAGAAGAATGTCATTTAGATGATGAGGTAAAGAATTTTGTATAACTTATTATAACAATATTTGAATTTTAAAATATTTAAATTAGTGTTTTTTCATGCATTGTAAATTTAAACTTTATTAAGCATTTTTCTATATTATAAAATCATTCCTTTTTAATATCAGAATGAATAATTATGATGATTTTTATATTATGAAATCATAATATTACTTGTTAGCTTATGAATAAGAAATAATGATAAAATAGCCATTAAAAGCAAAATTAGATATTATTTTATGGAAAATAAATGTTTTAAAGTTAAATAAATATAATTTTAGAACTAAAATTATAACTTTCCACTTTATAATAATCTTTGAGTAAAATTGATGTTATTTATTTACATTGATTGTTTACATATAGCATTTTTCAAAAATATTGTTCCAATCTATAATGTAATATAAAAATACAATATAGTATTATATTGTATTATACATATTTTTTTACAAAAACATACATCCTTTCTGTTATAAATATATAGAAAATACCTCCGATTAAGATCGGAAGAGCGGTTCAGCAGGAATGCCGTAAATTTTAGGGTGCTGCAGCACTATTTGATATGATTGAATATTATGAATCTGCAAACCAACTTACACTGTCACTTCTGAAAAATATAGATTCCCGTAGTTGGCAGGCTTGTTCAAGAATGTTAAAAAAGGTACAGTTTTAAAACATAAATTTATATTAATTTTTTATATCCTATAAAATACTTGTCTCATTATTGAATTTCTGTTTCAGACGCCATCATTACAATATTTAAGTACAAAAAATACGGGTTTAACTGAACAATGTCTTTTGACTCTTGGTCGAGCCTTACGTTTGGGTTCAAATTTGGTTACATTGCATATGGAGAATTGTGGTTTATCAGGAAAATTACTAGTTATATTAGGTAAGATTTGTCCAGAGTAAAAATTATATAAAAAGTATGTTGATAAAAATAAAATATATACATTTTCATTTTCAGATTTTCAGCATTAATTATTAAATATCAGATATATATTTTTCTGTTAGAAAATTTATAAAATTAATATAAGTATTAGTAAATTTTAATTTGCTTCTCATCACAAAAGATATTTTCACTTTGATCTTCTGTTCTTCAGTAATAAATCTATAAAATAAAATGAATGCATCGTCAAATTATTGGAGAAGAATAGAGAAGAAGCAAAAACAAAGTGGCATACAATTAAGACTTGAAATATGAAAGTTATAAATCAAGCAAACTTTGAGTTAGTAAAACTAGATATTGTCCAATTAAATGTCATGATTCTTGAAATAAGTATGTTGAAACGAAGTGAAATACAGTATTTTCAATCAAAAAACAATAATATTTAATGTGTAAGAAATGTTTTTAATATTAAAAAGCAGTTGAAAATTCTAATGCTATTCTCATTGAATTATTAATTATACTTTGTGGATAACTTATTAACTTGGCACATTATCCATGTGCCAACTACAGATGCAGAAAAAGAAATTGAAAACTGTTGTTACACAAAGAAAAAAATTGACCATACTCCAGAATAGGATGGTCTGTATTAAATGCCAAAGATTATTAATACAATCTTTGACAATTGGAATGCAAAAGTTAGAAGCACAGAAGAGAAATTGTTGGAAAATTTTATCTTTGAATTTGAAATGATGTAGGTAACTGACTCAGAATTTTGTGAAGTTAACAATTTGTTCATTACAAATGTTTCAAATAATTAAACATATGACTATATAAATGTGCATTGCCGGATAGCCAATATAAGAATTTTGTTGACCGTTTGGCAATAGATTTTGTTATTAAAAGCAGAAGAAGAGACATTCTGTTTTATTTGTATTTGTAAGACCAGTAATTGATTATCATATGCATTATGAATTATGATATTGAAAATCAGAATAAACTAAAAAAAGAATGATATAAACTAATCACATTGCCAAAAATATAATTTGAATAACATTCCTAAAAAACTGAAACATGTTAAAAACTGATTTCTTTTGCTAAATTTAATTATTATAAAACATCTAAGAATTATATATTGAAACCAAGAATATATTATTAAGGAAAAAAGCAAAATTATTATTTCCATATCTAAAACAAAGACAGATGAATTCTCAAAATTACTAATGACATGCAAACAGAAAATATGTGAAACATGACCAGAGTTTTAAATTCTATTTTTCAGCAACAAGCCTGTTAAAACTAAAATAATTACTGTAACAATTATTGCAGAGAAATAGAAGAGAATAACAAAAAAATGAAGAACATTTTCCATGAAATCCAAGAAATAGGAAAAAAAATTCAACTGACAAATTAGGATATGAAGATATTTTAATCAGAATGAAATTGAAAAAAACATGGAATTTACATTATCATAGAACCATTCAAATGATATCAGGATGAAGGATTCTTTCAAAAAAAAAAAAAACTATTCTAGCTAAAGAAGCTATAAAAAAATTTTTCATTTATATAAAAGAAATATATTTTGTTAATATGATCCTCAATACTTCATCATCCTGATGTGCAATCTATTTCACACAAGAGGCCATTGATGGATTGAAAATAGAGAAACTGAATGGTTTTCATTTGGAAAATGTTTCAAACTATGCTGTATTCATCATATTTGTTCAATTTATAAGCTGAATATATTATAAGGAAAACTGTTCAAATGATGAGTCAGTAAAATATATTAATAATTTGAAATATGTTAATGAACTGTTTTAATTAGAAAAAATAGCAAAAATTTGAAATGACTATAACAAAAAGAAAGTATATCTACATGCATAAAAATTTAGCCAAGGAACAGAAAAACAAGTTTTTTTTTTTTTTTTTTTTTTTTTTTTTTTTTTTTTTTTTTTTTTTTTTTTTTTTTTTAAAGTGTTTTTTTTTTTTTTTTTTTTAAATTTGGACTTTTAAGTGAAGGTCAGTTTCAATTTACAAATAAGAATTCTGAATCAGAATAAAACATTATGTTCTCATTCTAATATATTGAATTTGAATAAAATATAATACAATCATATTTACAAAACTTAAATTATATGACAACTCGTATGAAATTAATTAAAATAAATTAAAAATAAATCCTATATACTGAATTAACATACTGTGAATATTCAATTACTATATTATGCTTAAAAATAAATAATTACTATAATTGGTAAATAATTTGGTTTTAAGCCTAATGTTATAAATGCATATTCATGATAAACCATACAAATGAACTAGCATAGTTTCAAAGAGAGGGCCTTGTTAGTACTTTCAGCCTAACAAGGCCCTGTCTTTGAATGTACTAAAGTTTTTTTTGCCTAAACTGTGCTAGTTTGTATAATTTGTCTAAAAAAGGTGGAAAGCTCTACAAACTTTGCATATTCATGATGTTACTTCAGTATATATATTTATTATTTTAATAGAGAACGGAATGTATAAAATAATATATTTATTATTTTTTAGAATGAGAACAGAATGTTCTATTCTGTTCTCATTCTAATTTAAAAAATTTTAAAGTATAGGAATATACTTCTGGGTAATAAAATCAGGAATGCATGTATAGTGATTTTCTGTATTATGATATATGGTTGAGAAAAATGACAACAATGTAGGCTGATATAGAAAATGAAATCATTCAAAATATGATGATGGAGAATTTTTCTGATAATATGGACCACTAAAAAGATGAATGAAAGTATTATAGATCAAATTCAATCATTGAAAGCCCATGTTCTGTCCGATTTTTGGTTAAGAGGGAGCCACTTGTTTTTTTTTATAACGCTCAGGAAGAAGACCGTTAGTGCATCAGTAGTGTATCTGTAGTGTATTCAATCAAACCTTAATCATTAAAATTAAAACATGTTCATTTATTAAGTGTCATTTTGATTGTCTTGTGTCCGAGATTTCATCAAGAATTCAACATTTATAACGCTCAGGAAGAAGACCGTTAGTGTATCTGTAGTGTATTCAATCAAACCTTAATCATTAAAATTAAAACATGTTCATTTATTAAGTGTCATTTTGATTGTCTTGTGTCCGAGATTTCATCAAGAATTCAACAGTCTGTGAGTGCATCATTTATTATTATCATATGAGTAACACAAACATTAATTTTTTGGTCTGTCTAGGTAGATGTTTCTTGTTATAGACAGACATCTTGGTTTCAGCATTTGGTTACGTGGTGTTTCATTTATTCATATTTGGAGTTGACGAGATATATTCGTCTATCATCAGTTTTAATTTGTGTTGGTACATTACACCTGAGAATGGACTCCCTCATCAAACAACGTGGAATCTCTAAGGCAAAGATAACTAGAGCGCAGACATATCTGTCTAGTCTCTCAGATTCATCAAATGTGTCAATAAATCAGCTCAAACAATGGTTGGCTCTTCTAGAGGCAGCTTGGAATGAATATGATAACATTTCCTTAAAAATATTTGGGTTGTCCGGATGGTGAAGATGGAAGGGTGAGGATTGTGACATTGAAAACATAAAGCGGGCTGATTAAGCGAGCTATTTCAAAACTGTGTAAACAGCCCAAATGAAAAAAATTTGAAGCTATTCTATTTTAGACAAGAGACCAAGATTAATTAGAAAAGTCAATAATATCGGGGAAAAATAAAAACTGAAAAGAAGAAAATATGACATAGGGTGGTGATTTTTTTTTATTGAACTTATCAAAGTTTATAAGCCTTCACAAGACAGATGAAGATAAGATAATTCTTTTCTGGAGGTTGTTGATTTTTAGATCATAAATCAGAAGCAATTTGATGACATTTAAAACAAGTGAAGATATTATAAAATGCATGTGGAAAAATTCATTATACATTTCAAAAAAAATTATCCTATAGTAATTTGTTTATTTAAAAGTACAGTAGATTGTATTTTAAGAAATAGAATGCAGCGAATTAGAAATTAAAATTTGGCATTGAGTAAAATTATTGAAATAAAAATCATAAAATAGTCTCTCTCTTAACAGTTAAAAATTCTTCAATTTTTAAAACTTGTCATTTGATTCTTAAAGCTTATTTTTTAACTGTAAAATTATTACTAAAAAATAATCTTATTCAAGATTAATAATTTCTATGAAATTGATTTGGTTTATATGAATAAAAATATGTAAATAATCAAGCAAAATTTAAAGGAATGCATTATTTTCATCCATAAGTAATTTTATTTACTGTTAAGAATAATTATCTTTATGAATATATAATTTTTCTTTCTTTAGTATTAAATTATTTCTTTTTCTATGATTATAATAGCAGTTCTTTATTATAGATGACTCTATTATTATTGTCAGAAAATTTGAAAAATTATTTTTTAAACTCTCAGTTGTTTTTTTTAATTCAAAAGAAATCTAAAAATTTAAAGTTGTGAATAAAATTTGTTAAAAGACAACATTTAACCTTTAATGCAAAAATTTTATATACACCCAGACTCCAACTTGAGTCGTTTCAGTTTACTTTTTATTTTTTGAAATTATATCAAAAAATAAAGACCTCAATTTGCTTTGATTCATAAAATTAAATATTTATGTTATTCTGAAAATCAGTTTTCCTTTGGTAACAAAGCAGCATATTATATGGTTCAATTACTGTTCAATACATTTATACATACATCTGATGCCACAATACATAAATACAAATGAAATATCTTAATATTATAAATATAATATTATTTATAATGAAATTTATAATATAATATAAATA
>AYEL01071667.1:0-31729 GCA_000484575.1 Olivierus martensii
ATTGTGAAGTTAGCTAATGGCCGGAATCTCACAAAGCAAGAACCAATTACCATATTTTCCATAGAGTTAATACTTCGATTAGCGCGAGAAATTCGTGGAACCAATTATTCGCGCTAATCGAGGCCTACCTGTATTTTATTGAAACTTTAAATATATACATATAAAATAAATTATTATAATATAGACATCAATATATTAATTTAAAAGGTACTTTACCCGTAGTGATCGAGTGCGTCACACCGCCAACTCCAATCTGCGTTTGTGTAAGTGCATCAGATAGGCGACGCAGAAATTCTCGACAATAATTCAACTATGTAAGATTCTTGAATTATTGTCGAGAATTTCTGCGTCGTGGTGCAACAGGCAGTGTGGTGTTGCCTATCTGATGCAATTATACAAATGCAGGTTGTAGTCAGCGGTGCAACACACTCGGTCGCAACAGGTAAAGTAAAATTTTACTCCGAAGCGAGATTGATGTCGGTGTATGACATTATTGTTAGGATGACGTAACTTCAGAAAATATCAAGTTAACGAATAGTAATAAATTTTTATAATTTATATAAAAATATTTTCTTTTTATTGTTGTTATTGAATAACTGTTTTCTAAAAAATGTTCATATTATCACAATAAAAATTCCATTAGAATACATCTACGTCACACGGCTCCCAAGAGGCCGTTCAAAGTTTCGTTTTCCCTATTCGCGAATCAAAGTGACTATAGAGGGCGTGATGATTTTTCAATATGGTGGCTGAAAGTAGTATGAGAAAAGATACTGAAAGTAAACAATTGGTATTTTAGCGATATTCCTCAACAAAGTTAAACTTTGTGATATATTTGATTATTCAGGAGGTGAATAAAAACATTTCATTGAAGGAGAGGCTTTATTTGATGCACACCATATAATATTATGTGGAATAAGAGAACGAAATGAACTATTACATTGTGCGGCATCATACTATACAAGCTTTTTTAATGTATGTGTATACTATAAATGTCCTTCAGATCGCATGTAGAGAAACTACATCGTGGTCCGGGAAACATAACACATACAGTATGTATATATATTTATTAAAAGCTGCAATGCGATACGCCTTTCACTAGCAGGTAATCTACCATTTTGCCCAGTTTGGGATTTTTATTCTTAGATTTATAACTAGATGTTATTTATTTGTGCAACCTTTATTACTTAATAAAATGCAATCAGTCTTAAGAAAATGCAGAGAACAAATAAAAGTATTCTTGGCTGCTTTCTTTCCAAATTTCAATATATGTAGCCATTCTTTTTGTAATTTGATATTTTTCGGGAGTCGATGTAAAAAAATGCTCGCTGACTGTTTGCTCTTACATTATTGTACGCTGCAATAACGATTACTTATCTTATTATTCTTCTCCATCCTCCCAAAATAACAACATTCACTTATAACATACACATAATGATAGTAATCAGTCTACTATATTACTTTCAGTAGTTTCTCAGAGAGACACCAGTTGGCAAGTAATTCATTTGGAAACGTAAATAGTTGAGTTGAATTCGTATTCAAATCTTTGATCGTATTTTAAAATGAGTGGATCACCCTAATGATGATGTCATACATGGTTAGGATGACATGTGCAACGTGATTTCTAGACATTAAAAGCGTGTGATTTCGAAGTTTTGATTTTGGTTACAATGAACTTTTTTGATAGACTAAAGTTATTTTTCAGTATACATTTTAAATAATTATTATTTTTTCGTTATTTTAAACATTATTTTAGTTACTTTTTAATCTACTTTAATTAAATCATCGATGAGTTAAATATAATAAGTATTTATCAGTTATTAGCAAATGGATCAAAACATTCTTAATTAATAATAATGAAAAATATATATTTTCACTCAAATATGAGTCCTAGATAAGATTCTTGTTTGATTGTCGAGTTTTCGCATTGTGTCGTATCGGGCAGCACGGCGTCGCCTATCTGATTACAGTATATAGACACAGGTTAGAGTCTGCGGCGACATGCTCGATCACATCAGGGTAAGATAAAATTTTACCTGGTATCATATTAAATGAATTATTGAAAAATTTTCTTCCTGGTCTTCAGGAGACATTCAATAAGTTATGGTTTTTAATTTCTCCAGCCAAAAAAAAAAGTTGATTTTTTTTGATCTGTGTATAAGCCGATTGCAAAATTTCCTTCTGATCTTCAGGAGACGTTCAGTAAGTTATGGTTTTACTTATTACTTCAATTTCCAGACAAAACGCTCAATAAGTTATGGTTTTGCTTATTACTTCAATTTCTCCAGCCAAAAAAAAAAGTTGATTTTTTTTGATGCCGTGTATAAGTGGACCACTCACTTCAGAAATTTTTCTTCAGAAAAAAACCTCAGCTTATACACAAGTATATACGGTATTAAATAGTCCCATTATTACTACAGGGAAACTTCAGAAAATTGATTGCTCCCATTGGAAATGGTTGAATCTGCAGAATTAATTAATCTTATTTCAAATTCAACATACGCTGCTAATTTTATAAAATTCAATCAAATAGTTTAAAAGTTATCAGAGAAAAATTTTTAAGTTTGAACATTTTATTTTCAATTATTTAAAAATGGCAATGTTAATTGATGTGTTACCAGTTTTATTTTAGTGTCTTGATTATCCTCCTGAATTTCATGAAAATCTATTAATTAGTTCAAAAGTTTAGTAGGAAGGCACAAACAATATAGTGATCCATTGCCATCTGCTATTAAACATAAAATTTGGAAACAAAAAAAGTTGACTGATACTACAAAATTGTAGGTTGGGTTGAAAACTCTAAGATACAAGTATTCTTGCAATGTACCAAGAGATAGTTGAATGCAAAAATGGATTGTTGCAGAAATTAAGTTTTTTTGATTACTGATCTTCATTTTTGTACACTGCAGAATACTTGTTCTTAATTAAAGGAATTTTCTAACTTATAAAATTTGTTTTTCACATTTTAAAATAATAGTTTATATACAAAATTTTTATGAAATTATTTATTTGGAAATACTTTTTTTCATCATATTAAAATCCAAAAATAATTCTTGAAGCCTATTTTGAACAAATTAAAAAATATTATTAGTAATTTTATTTTAAGACAAAATCAAAGCTTATTTTTTTAAATAGCAGTACTCCAAGGAGTGTTAAAATTATGGAAATGGTGAATAAAATTGGATTATTTGAAAAAAGAAGTATTTATTTAGGAATAATTATATATCTAAAAAATTAAATTTTTATAAATGATTAATCATTGATAGTTTCATAATAATAATTTTGGTAGATAAATTGATTTAAAAAATGTAATGATATCTATTTGGAAATTCTAAGAATCAGAAACTAATATCTTAGAATATACAATATTATTTAGGCTTAATGTGAATAAATTGACTATTTGTTTTCAGTGATCTTGGTACATCTTTTTATATCATCATTATGTAATGTAAGTTTATGGAATTTTAATCTTATAGCATTAAAAAATATAACAGGCTTCTATTTTCTTATGTAAAAAAAGATGAATGAAACTTTACTTTATATAATATTTATAAATTTAGATCTAATTTCTAAACCTGGTAGGTACAGATTTAAGTGAACCTTGGCTTTTAACCTTTTGTAAAGATTGAAACTTAAATTTAAGTTGATTATAAGTACAGGGGCCGAAAGGCAACGGACATTTTC
Organism: Olivierus martensii; assembly: GCA_000484575.1. NCBI lineage: Eukaryota > Metazoa > Arthropoda > Arachnida > Scorpiones > Buthidae > Olivierus > Olivierus martensii. The sequence continues at coordinate 3,685 of AYEL01071667.1, forward strand.
ATAAATTTTGTCAATACATTGCATTCAGGTAATGGAAAGTCAGTCAATATGTTCCGAATCTATATACCCAGGGATAGCCAAACTTCATATCACTTCGAGCTATATAGGAGAATCTTAGATATTTGAGAGCCACAATCTGTTTCTTTCTGGTGGATGAGAGTCACACCAATTTTTTCAGATAATTATAATAAACAATTTTAGATATGACTGCTATATACTTCACATGCATTTATTTCATATAGATGCATACTACTTTTTACAATAAATAAACAAATTACAAATTAAATAGATATTTGCTCTATATTAATTATTGACTTTCATGATATGGAGCCACATTTAAGATATCGATGTGGCTTGCAAGCTGCAATTTGGCCACCATGACTATATACCATATTTTTTTCCCTTTTATATACAGGGTGCGGCAAAAGTAACAACCTTTTTTAACTGGAGCAATGTTAACTTGCATGTTATTTTGAAAAATGATGTTAACCTATCAGGAGTTACAGTTTGGGCCACAATTTCTTCCATGGGAATAATAGGGCCAATATTCTTTGATGGTACTGTTAATCAAGATAATTATTTACATATGCTGCAAACAGAATTCTGGCCAAGAGTTGAAAATCAAAATGGCATTTACTTTCAACAGGATGGCATGCCACCTCACTATGTATTAAACGTTCAGGAATGATTAAATCTTAATTTTGAGGGGAAGTGGATAGGACGACCTAGAGCAACTGAGTGGTCATCACGATCATCAGACCTAACATCACCTGACTTTTTCTTGTATTGAAAGATCTTGTTTAAAGCCTCAAACCAAAAACAATTCATGAATTAAAACAAGCAATTTCTGATAAATTTTCTGTAATTAGCATGGAAATGTGTCAAAAGGTTTGTAGAAGTATTGCTGGTAGGGTTCAGCATTGTATTGAACATGAAGGGGAGCATTTTTGAACATGTTAATTAAATTTTTAATCATAATGAATCATGTTGTTTTGATGAAGCAATATCTAATAATTTTCCTAAACTACTGCAATTTATTTTCTTTAAATCATTTTTTGTTTCTTTAACTACTGTAATAAATTTTTGTACAATAAAAATAACTAAATGGGCGTTACTTTTGCTGCACCCTGTATATAGAAGAAAAATATAAACATTATATTGGTTTTCCTCATTTTATAAATTTTTCTTTAACAAATGTGCTAATTTGTGTCTTTTTTCATTTTGTGAAGATGATTTCTTTGCAAAAGAGGAAATTATTTCATCATTTATTATAACTAATAAATCTGACCATCAACAATAATAGATTAAAACCAATGTTGTAATGGAAGAGATGTTGATTTAAATTAGTATGAGCTTATGCAAATTTGTTTTTAAAGATGAATATGTAATTAATAATAAATTTTTATATGTATTAATATCATCTGAGAAATGTATAACTGCAAATTTGTAGTTATATATTTTCAGTATATGATGATGATAGACGATATATATATAATATATATGACTACAAAAATTATTTAATTTAATATTTGACAGCTTTCTAATGTATAAACTTGTTTATTATTATTATTATTTTGGCTTAGCAGTAAAAATGACCTTGGAAAGTATTATAAAAGGATAGATTTACAATTTTTTTTCATAAAATAGTCTAATAGCTCATCATGGGATGGATTTTAAAAAAATAAAGAGCATTCAAGTTCTTTTAAAAGATTATTTATTAATTACAGAAATGGATATATTTACATATTCATATGATATGTAAATAAATCTATTATGTTCAAATAGTACAATTATCCCCAGAAGTTATAATGTAATTGGTTCCAATTCCCCTAAAAATTTTCATGATATTGTAAGCATAAATATTTTTTATCTCAATGTATGTGTATTTATATTAGTTTTATACATTCTTTTGTCACATGCAAGTTGATTATTTATTGCAGTTTAGTTAAAAAAACAAAAAATAACTATTTTATATTATTATTACAGCACATATAAAGAATATTCTTTTATAAATCAATAATGTAGCTGGAGATAATTTTGAAAATATTTTATCATTTGAACTCAATTCTTTTTGAAAGTTCTCTCTCTATAAAACAATATTTATCCAAAGTAGGGCCGAATACTGATATTAAAATATCAGTATCAAATATAAAAAATTGGTATTGGTACCAAAGAGAATACCTGTATTAGAAATGAGCCCATACACTTATATTTCCTTAAGAGCTTTGAAGTATCATTAAAAAGAGAAAATCTAGACAAGCTCTATAATGCATTACTTTCAATTAAGCCTACAAGTGTAGCATATGAAAGGGCATTTTCAGCAGCAGGGTTGTACCTTACCAAACAGATTAAATCTTTCTGAAAATTCACTGAATAGTATTTGCTTTCTTAAATCTGTATAAATAATCTGATTAGTTTGCTTTTCACTAAAAGATTCTGTTATTTCTCTCTTATTGGTAAGGTTTTGATTTTTATTTTTTTTTTTTAAATAATCTTTATTTTCACTTACAGATATATCAAATTAAGAATATGAATATATTTATATAATCGCTTAATGAGAATTTTCTTACCATTATAAAATAATTTTCTGTCCAAATAAAGTTTTTCACAAAAGATTTGTCTCACACTGAAAAAATTATTTTTTGAAATTACGTAGTTATTCTATAGTACAATTTGTTTTTGTTTGAAAGAGCTTTGTTATCATTATTTCAATTCGGTAAACTATACCCTTAATCATTGATTTTTCAAGTTATTTCTTATATCACTGAAGCTCGCCTACAGACAGAGCCGGATTTGCATTTTTAGGGGCCCTAGGACGAGTAAGGCTTTCCCCTAAAAATTCAAATCAGCTACAACTAATTTTAAAGGTTCCTTATAAGTTATAAGGAACCTTTAAAATTTTACTTTCTATCTACCACTTTAATAAAAACCCATTTTTTTCTTATTAAAAATTTATAAAAGTTGAAAATTGATTGATAGTTTTGGGGCCCCTAGAATTGGGGGGCCCTGGGATTCGGCCTATAGGTAAATCCAGCCCTGTATAGACAAATAGTATGTTAGTCAGTTAATAATAAATGAATTTAGACATAACTAGTACACAGCCTAGTCGGTCTATTGGTAAATCCGGCCCTGCCTATAGAGGACAAAAATATGACTAAATTTTGTTAATACTGTTAACAAAATTATCGGTATTAATATCGGTACTGGAAAGTTCGATATTATAACATCCCTAATCCAAAGAATTTGTAAATTGTATTTTAGTTATTTTTCTTGGTAAATTTTGTTATTTCATCTCAAGTATTTCCAAATAAAAATTTACTGATAAAGTTACATTAATAACTAGAAGGTAATCATCTTGATGATTATATAGTCTTATTTTAGGAAAACTTTACCATTTTCTTTTCACTCAATACTTCATCCAGTATTGCATTTCTTAAATAATGGTTAGCTGGTGGCATTTCGGATCCATTGGTGGATTGTGTATTTCCACACGCTTCTATACATTCCTCACTGTCTTTCAAACAGTCATCTTTTTTATCTCGCTCTAAATTCTGTTCGATCTTCGGAAGTGAAAATTTTGAAAAGGAAGAAACTGAATTTTTATTTTCCATTTCTTCAATATTAATACTTTCTGATGCTGTCTGATGCTGATAATCTTGAGTTTCATCACAATCTTTAATCGTATATTCTGTCTTTATAGCAGGTATATTGGAAAACTCACCTCCCTTTTCCATTTTTTTTGCACAGATAAACGAAACTTGAAATCTCACATATTTTTTCGTGCTTGTAGGTGCATATATCTAGTTTGATCAATAATTATCAATAATACGAATGTACATCTGAAATTAGGTTTGTAAAATCATTACCATTTCCGAGATTGACAAGCAAATATCGTATAAACAATAGAGTCTTCTATAAACTTTAACGTAACAGAAACGAATATAAATAAGCTGTAGTTATAATTGAACCTGATTGAATTTACAGAACAGCTTTCTTTTAGATGGTATAGTATATTGTTAATATGGGAAATTATATTGTGCAGTGCAATATTTGTGTGAGAAAATCCTATGCTTAACGCGTGATACAATCATACTGACGCCATCTTTCGAAAGATTTTAATTTAGATTCACATTTTTTATTTATAAATTACTGTAAAATTATTTATCTTTAAATAATAATCCTTGGCCCATACGTATGGCCAAGGAATATCGATTTGATTACCAATAGCTAATTAAATTCATAATTTAGAATAATCATTCAATAACTTTTTTAACTTATAGATTTGAAATTTTCTTTTTATCAATAATTAGTATATCCGTAATAAAATATAATGAATTATATATTACGTTTTATTTTATTCAAAAAATTCCAAGTACAGGAAAAATAAATCTAGGACCCTAAAAATCGCATTCACTTTTTTTACTAATAGGTAAAGGTTGCAAAGTCGCGAATTTGAACGAATGTCAATACTATTAATTACAACTAAGCCTAACGGTTAGCGACTCTGCAAATTCCAGAATTCTGCCTGAGCTCAGGTCTTTTTTCTAAGTTCTAACTTAAATTTAATTACAAAACAAACTAACAATAGCGTAACGTCTAATCGACGAAACGAAAACGGAAATCGGAACTTATAACTAAAAGTACCGATTTGATGATGCAGCATAATTGTGAGTGAAATATTATAAGTTTATAATAGAATTTATATTAATTAAATTTGTCTGCATAGTTGTTGTTATTCTATTTAACATTTAGTATGGAAGTATTTAAATATTTTAATAACTGGAATGGCTGTACCAGTGCATACTGGCTGAATATCAGCTTGTTACACATGCACTTACACATTATTATATTATTTATATTCAGAAAAAAATTATTGCTATTTTTATATTTTTCATTTAATGAATTATATTGTTTATAAGATAAAGTAAACAGCTTTGTCTTAAATAGTATAAAACAATAAACAAACAATTTAAAATTAATAAAAGTATTATATAAGCATGAATTATAAATTAAATATTATATATAATCATTGAAATTTATATATTAAAATAATTTAATAAAAATAATATTTGTTAACAGCTCATGATATTAAAGCATATAAGCTTGGACCTCCACCAATTAAAGATGGTATTGATTATGTTAACATTCAAGAAGAAGATCAAATGGTAAAGTATTCCAGATTTAATATTTTATTTAAATGGCAATTTAAGGTAAAATGTGTAGAAGTTGTAAGTTCTGTGAGTATGTAGTAATTGATATTATACTGAAACTTTTCATTTATATTATATTAATATATATATTCAAATTAATGTTTTTTACTATAGGAACTTTTTGGATATAAACCACATAGATTTCTTACTTTTTTGACATGGTTGGGTATTATTGGAACTTGTGGTTTACTTCGCTTAGTATTTCATTGGCAGCCAGCATGGATGCTTTATTGTACACACATTCGATGTCCTCTTCATTGTGCCAAGAAAGTCCTTTTAGTGGTAAGGATAAATATATTAATTAATTTTTTATAATCACATTTGTCTTTTATTTAATGTGATGATCCCTTTGGTATTTCTTAAAAAGATATAATGTTTTTTCAATTTGATGATAATATCGCATACAAAATTTTGTTTAATAATAGTGTTTTCTTCTTATCTCTTTGAAAAGAATAATACTATATCTTTTTATAAATGGCAATAACTGACACATACAGAAAAATGTAAAAAATATTTATACAGATAGGCCTCAACTTATGATCTCTAGTATTTAAGATGGTGATGTAATCAATAAATTCTATGATTGGAGAACCAATTCCATGGGTTTGATTCCTTGACCCAGTGGTCTGATATATGGAAAGTGTCTTTTTTTTGTGTCTGTTTCTTATAGGTTTGTGTTCATTATGATTATTAAGGTAATGTATAGTGTCCTATTAAACATTGGTAGTGAGAAATCCATAAATTTTGGATATTTATGACTGTATCAAATTGCTCCTTTTATCAATTTCAAATGGTACTTTAGCATGTATTCATTGATTAATGTAAATTGAAAGATGCATTTGTGATAATCACAGGTTTTTATTTTCTCGTAAATAATAATTCTATACTATGTTTTGAATGAATAAATTTAGAGTATATCATAAATTTGTGGTAAATTTTCATATTTGACATATGATATTGTAATTTGTGATATATTTATAAATTTCTGCCTTATTATAAATAATCATGTTTTTTTTTTTAAATCAGAAATAAAATAAGAATCTATAGTAAAAACTACAGATAGTTCTTGTAGTTTGAACCAAACCCTGCTGTCAAGTTGGAACAGTCATAAGTCATAAATGTCCAAAATTATATTATATTTAACAAACAACTGGATATAAATGTCTTAGAACTAGATGATATATATATAAAATAGTTCTGAGACATTTATATCCAGTTGTTTGTTACATATATTCTTTAATTTCCAAATTAACTTTCAAAGTGCCAAGGCTATGCCATCCATAAGGACAAGACATGCAGTTCGTGACAGTGTCAATAGCGTAAAGACACCATGAAGTTTCGAAATTTTACAAATTTTGAAATAAACTATTAAAAGTTAATGTTAAAATGAGGATGATTGTAAGCAGTGGCGTAGTGAGCATAACTGGCGCCCGGGGCATGATTTTGGCGCCCCCCGAAAAACATATAGTAATATAATATATAGAATATACTCGTAATAGAATTTGGCACTCCTCTACGAGTGGTGCCCGGGGCATGATAGACCCCCTTGCTCCCCCTTGCTACGCCACTGATTGTAAAGCTTTGGCACAGGTCTGCAAAGAACCAGTGTTAAGTAATTCCTATTTTCTACTATTTTATGTATTTTTGTATTATTTTTACATAAAATTTAATAAAATATTTTAAATAGAAGAAGAAAGGTCTTCAAATTTGTGGCATTATAATCAGGGAAATCAAGTTTATTGTGATGAATGTTTTCTTTGGCATGATGAATGGGAAGGAGAGAATCAAAAAGTGTTTGAAATAGTGTGACATAGTTTATGGATGCTCTCTAAGCTTGTATATGTGAATACAAGTATCTCAATTACAGAGATAATGCATTTTTTGAAAACTCTTTGTCGTATATAGAACAAAAATATAATAGAACAAAAATTCAATTTCCACTGATTCCAATTTACAAATATCTTATCACTTCATTGATTTAAGAAAATCACTGTCAAATTTTATTATCTATTAATAATAAAATATTCTAAAAATATAAAAATAAATGAAATATATGCATTAAAAACAGCTCACTTAGCAAGTTCTATATAAATTTATTGCAGTATAACGTCTACAAACGTCAAATAACCGTCGATCTTTACAAGAAACTCAAATGTCACTTTCGCCAATTTTACGTCAAGATTACACCTCAATTGGCTTGGTTGCGTCGATCTTTTATACCAATGACTTACAATCCCGTACTTCGCTCATTTACATACTTATACGTAACAAGTTTTAAAGTTATTAGCTTACAGAGTAATTCATTCATGTCATCCTCTTTACATTTAATTTATCTACCGAACAATACTTCGATACGGATCATTCTTACATTCGTATATCAGACCAGTGGTAATATTATGTAGATAAGATGATTCATTCTTACTTCGCATATCGGACCAGCGGCAAAATTATTTAGATGATGACGTCATTACCCGGGACAGCTCTTCCGGAGGACGGTTCCAATCCCGTATCACGTGATTGCTAACGACGGAGACGGAGAACGTGGGAAGTAAGTAACTTTTAAACGAAAATATAATACGTTAGATTATAAGAAAATAACGCTAAATAATAGAGTGCATAGAAAATAAAAATAGGACAGGTCAAAGTTAACTTCCTCACAAGATAATATCACTTTGATTCTAATAGATAATCAGTCGTGATTACTAAGAGACGGGATATAACAACCCTGCATAGGGGTCAACGGTGAAAATTATAAGCGTCCATATCCCGGTGGAGGATAGATTTAACGAGACCCCTCCTGAAAAACTGGAGGTATGGGACTCCAGAATTGAACCTGCAACCCAGACTCGAAAATCAAATGGAAACCCAAAGCGTTGGGTTTCCATTTGATTTTCAAAACCAATCCAGCTGACAAAAATGTATTATCAATATTGGTGATCATCCTGTCATCGATACTGCTAACTAAAGCCAGATTCTTCGGGTGGTAAAGCGTAAGGATTCCAAACCTCAGAAAATTAGAACAACCGCATGGACACGCTTCACCTTTCCAAACTAGTAAACGCGGATTCTATTCTCTGGTCCCACTCCTTGAAAGCATTTATTTATGGATCCGGTCACGGCTCGTCTTCCACAGTTTCATGTTGCGTTCTCGTTAATGATCGAAATATTTCTGTATTTTACCTAAGAAGTTACTAATGACCATGGAGGAAACTGTATAATGGAGTCGGCATGACGTCACTAAACTCCAAGCAGGCTTTGGATTAACCAAGATGGCCGCCTTTCGATGGTAAAAACTCAGAAGTTTGATCCTAAAACTGTAATAACAATCGTTTTTCATGATAAAACCACTTATAATAATAAATGAACCAATTATTAAGACTTTATGTAACAAATTTTAATAATTGTATAATAGTTTTTCTGAAACATACAGTATTTATTTATAACATTAATTGCAATTTGATGATAAATTTTTCTAATATGTGAATTATTTTACAATCATTATTACTTTCTTTATTCTAATTCATCTTTCCAATATAGTTTCAGGAATATTAATATTTTTACTCTTTATTCCGCTTAGATTCCAGATTGTATTATAAAATTGCGGGTAATGAGTAAAAAGTGATGCTTATTCAACTGCAAAATTTTATAAATTTTTCACTGAAATCATCGATGTTTTTTAAATTATTTTATTCTCAGAAAAAAATTTTAAACAGTAAAGTGAAGAATGAGAATGAGCTTATAAGCAACTCTGCTGAAAAAATATATTAAAAAATTAATGCAAATATTTTTTATAGTTTACTATGCAAAAAGTAAATATTTCAATCACTGGACTACTACTATTCAAATCTGTGTTAAAAATATACAGTGTAACCTTGTTATCTGGAAACCCTCGATATGTGGAAAAAATTTTTCCGTGCACTTTCGGCATTAAACCAATGTAATTTCAATAGTTATGAAGTATTTTCTTCAAAAACCTGGTCATCTCGAATTAATTTATAATTTTTGTGCTAGAGAAATTAAAAATACTTAAGAATTTTCCCTGGCTTTCGGGGTCTAAGCAAAGGATTTAAATTTAACAAAAGAACGTAAATGCGCTACCGATAACCGGGACAGGAACTTTGCACATGTTCGGAATACCGAACATGCCGTACGGTAATTTCGTTTTACTTCTAATTGTTGATAGGTTTTTGTCAATGTGATCGCGTTTATTCAGTATCATTTTCTACTTTTGGTTTATAAGATGCGGGAGTGTTTAGACGCTAATTTTCATGGGAAAAAGATGTCTTATACAGTATTAAAAACTACGATATGTATTATTGACATAAAAATCTTTATTTAAAATTGAACCTCGATATATCGAACTCTTAATGTCGAATTTTTTTTTGTTCCCATAAGATTCGAGGTTCTACTATATTTCACATATAAGCTGCATAAGTTGGAAATTGTGTAAGGAACAGCATTTTCTCTCCATAATTGTCTTCTACTTTCATTTTGGAAATCTAAAACGTAAAAGCGTATTTGTAGAAATATTGTTTCGCTGTTTCTATTACTAAAGAAATATAGATACAATTCCATAATATAATATCAAAATTAACAAACAAATACTTTATATTTAATTGAATTGAATTGGCTTTGTAATAAACTAATAGTAGCAAATATACGTATAATTATATAAACTTTTAATATAGCTAAATTAATCTTATTATTTCATAAAACAATTTATGGTACAATTCTAGTTGAGCCACAGCATGCGGATCTATGATAGGAGAATCGAAGATTCGCCGCCCACTGACTGATGTACAAAATATGAATCGACAATTCCGTTGTATTAAAGCGCGTTCTCACCAATCAAGTGTTACATTCTTTATCTGGGATATTAATACAAGATGCGATTGGACTCTAACCAGAAGTTTAATATTTACATATTTACAGGAAGTAGAGATTGTGGTAGAGTCATGTATCGGACGACACGGTGCCAAGACAAGAAGTGGTCTTGTCACTACCACAGTATTGACTTTTGCCACAGCTCGATCTGCCACCTAGTGGATATTTTTGGCGTTATTTCAGGGGTGATCAGTAGTTGTATGTATTTCAAAATGGAGTATAGAAGTCGCAAACTATGTTCTGTTCCACAATGCTTATTAGGTCAATCTACTCATAGAAGAATTTGCAAGCAAAAATGCCAAACATTCGAACGATTTCATAACAGCGTGTAAACTTAAATATCTTCTGAGGTATTTATTTGTTGTTTAATTTGTCCAAATAAAATTACTTTCATTTAAATCAATGTAGATCTGTTTAAAAGTTTTACATTTTTTATATATGTTACAGGACAAACCCGAATTAAGGAAATACTAGAATTTCCTAGTCAAAACTACACAGAAAACTAAACATACTAAAACAGAAAGATAACCGTTCTAGGGTATATTTAAAGGATTGGCTTCATGCGGATTGGTATGGTATAATAAATTTTATACTTGATCACAATTGGAACATTCTTTACTCTTAGTATTTGAATATTCATCAATTTGTTGATTATCTTTATAGTATTTTCTATACTTCTATTCAATTATTTGTATCTATTAAAATAGAAAAGCATTATTTTGGTTATATTAGGAAATCAATTAAGACAAAAATTTAAAGAAACAAGTAAATAGACATTATAATAATTGGAAGTATAATGGAAGTTATTCTTCTCTGTATTTCTATTGATACAATGCAGAGAAGCAAAGATATTTTGAAAGTTTTATTGCTGATAGGAAATCATTATTGAATTATATGGCTAATTGTTTTTCATATCGTCCTAGAAAATTTTGGACTTACATAAATATGTTTAGGAAAACAGATAATAATATGAGACAACCAATTTCTTATGATCTAGTTAGTTCTTTATCTGATTTTTTAGTACAAAAATATACATCGAATACACGTTATAGGTTTGAGATTTTGCATAGTAAGTTTTTTAAAAATGTAATTGATCTTAGGGATATAGTAAATGCTTTGCCTAAAAAGAAAAATTTTTCGGCGGGCCCATCTGGTATTCCAAATACTTTTTATAAGAAAGTTATTCAACATATAGCTCATCATATCTCTTTTTTATTTGAGTTTATCATGCAAACTTGTATTATCCCTTCCCAATGGACTGATTTTTTCTAAATTCCAGTATTCAAATCAAAGAAAGACCCAAGTAATCCATCATCATATCGTCCTTTAACTATTTCTAATTCATTTCTGAGAATTTTTGAAAAGATACATTTAAAGTACATTAGTTTTTATATCACAAGGAAGTTGCATTTAAATCAGCATTAAGCTATATCTACAAAATCTACAACAACTAATTTATTACAGCATATAATATATATTTATGAGAATTTTGAAAAAAATAATGATACCTATATAGCTTATCTAGATATTAATTTATTTAAAATTGAGAAATTATAAAATAAAATTTAATGAACTGGTTATTAGAAATTTTAACCCGACTATTGGCATTCCTCGAGGTTAATATCTAGATAAACTTTGATTGTATAAACATTGATGCATTAATTTATAGATTAGATAAAGATTTTGATATCGATAATAATATGTTGTTCCTTTTAAACAATTTATTAAAATTGAGAAATTATAAAATAAAATTTAATGAACTGGTTATTAGAAATTTTAACCCGACTATTGGCATTCCTCGAGGTTCTTCATTAAGTGCATCGCTGTTTGTGACTTATATAAATTCAATTTTTTCATTAACCAATTCTTTTGTTCTTGGATATGCTGATGATATTAAGGTATCTAATATTGAATATCTAAATTTAAAAAACGATTTAATAACTATAAATAACTGATTTTTGGAGAATGGTCTTATCATAAATTCTGTTAAAACTGTTTTAATGAAATATTCTTTGAAACCAAATGTTGCATATTTACATGATGATTATAATTTTAGTAGAATGCATAAAGATTTAGATATTATTTTTGATAATAAGTTGATCTTTGATCTCCATATAAATCATTTAAAGAAACATATTTATAGAAATATGGGGTTATCTTGGAGATACTTAAAAAATGTATCTAATTTACAAATACTCCGATCGTTTTTTCATTTGTGTATTATATCAAAAATATTATATGGAATTCCAATTTATGCAGGTGCATCGAATTATCTAATAATGAAAATTAATTTAATATTAAAACACGCGGTGAATCTTTACGCAAAATTACTACATCTTCCAGATTCTGCAGATTACGAATATAAACTAATGGCCTTAAAAACAACTGATTTAAGTACTTTAATTACAAAAACTGATATAAGCTTGATTGGGAAAGTTTTTCAGGATTAATATTTAAAGATATTATTTATATAAATGTACAGTCTACTGCAGAAAGGTTTTCATCTGCTTCGTAGGAGCTGAGCTTACCGGATGTTGATCTGTTGCACAATCAGGTACTTGTACCGAGAATCAAGGTAGATCAGAATGGACCTGTCCCTTCTGAATGAAAATAGGGTGGCAGGTATACGCGTGGATGTGCGCGTCACTTGCTTTCTCCTGACAAGAATAAGCGATAGCGGCTCACAGCAGCATTGTTAACTTAAAGCCTAAATTAACGAATAACCAATAGTGGCTGATAGCAGTATCGTTAAAGCCTCTGTCTACTGTCTGGACTAGGCGAGTTCGAATCTGATCTAGAAATAGGTTTTTTTTTTGTTCTTTATCGCGTTTTCAATTTCGTTTAAATTTTAAAAATTGCAAGTAAAGGACACCATAATAAGATTCAAATTTTTTAAAGCCAAGTATGCAATTTGATCTGCCGCTTGACAACGCAGCATCGTTTTCAGATCTTTTCAACAAACACTATTTTTTTTTTATACGGAATCGCGATGAAAAACGCCTTTTAATTTATATTTTTTTGTTTATAGTATAAAATTTATTTGAAAGAGTAGTGCAATAGATTTAAGTTATGTGCAGTAGTAGAACTGCGCATAATTCAGTCGGAGGTCAATCGGAGCTCCGATTGAAATGGCGCCAAATAACTGCTCCGTTACCAGCACTAATACAGCAGCGAAGCTCCGACCAAATTTTTGCAGGATAGCAATGCGCGCGCATACAACTAGCGATCCTAGTGGAGAACTTAAAAGAAGATAAATCAACCTTATTAATGTTTAAACAGTAGCAAATTTTGAGTTTTTTGTAAAATTGAGATTATTCTACGTACTAAAATTTATAAACAGAGAAATGTCAAATTGTCACAAAAAGAGCAAATATATAATATTTCAAAATCTTGGTTGTTAAAAATGTGAATTAAACTGAAGAAAAAAATTAAAGGTTTCTTTCTGATTCATATTAATAGAATTGATTTATGTTTCTTTTTCGACTGATTAGTAAAATTAAACAGTTATTAAATAAAAATAAAATTGTTTATATTAAAGAAATAATTCAAACATTAGTTATTTTCTAATCACACTGGCTGCTGCTCCTTCAAGAAGTTCGGTTCAATTATATTTTAATTTAAAACAATTTTACGATTATATTTTCTAATCGCAAATTACCCGAAATTATAAGTTTTGTAGAAAAATTGAATTTTTACAGAATGGAAAATCACTTTTTAAAATTACATAAGACAAAAGCAAAATTTCTGTTTAATCAAATATATAGATACAAAATCTTCAAACACAGTATTTTTTGAATATATTTTTCTAATCATACATTTTTTACAATACACTTTTTTATATATTTTTCCGTTCGAAAAAATAATAATAAATAAAATAGAAAATACTTCGTGTAGAAAATTTGCATTCAGTAAAAGCCAGCTGTTTAAAAACTTTCCAACTACCGCAGTAAAAATTTTTCTGGATTTGTCTAATACATCAACATTTGTTAATTAAAGTTCAATCATTGGCTTTCGATGCAAAAACAATACGTAAAGAAATGAAGGTTAGGTTAGGTTAGTTTTATTACGCCGCCATATCCTCATGGGATATTCTTTATCTGGCGGCGGCCATTTATAGCTCCCATCACAGGCTGGCCAGCACCCATGATGGGGTCAACCGGATGGTTGAAGGATGGGGTTCAACAGGCCGGGCCCGGACCCCTCCTGAAAAATTGGAGGTGTGGGACCCGGATTTGAACCCGGATCCTCCAGGGTGGTAAGCCGAAGCTTTCCCACGCGGCCATCCGGCCGACAAAGAAATGAAGGATAAACATTTTTTCTTATGTTTTTTAACAATTTTTAAATGGCAAATATGGATAAATTATGTTTTATTATTTATCCATATTAGTATGTGAATTGGATACAAATGAAGTTTTGCAATTGCTTGTTTCTAATTTCATTATAAAATTACTATAATAAATTTATGCATTATTTTATAATGGAAGAAAAAAACATCTTAATAGTGCACTTTGATGATCCGTTATATCTATCACGTTGCTGTACTAATATTGAGTATAAGATATTTAAAAGTCTTAAAAAATTAATGTGAAAAAATAGGCCTTTACAAATGTTTATGCGAATTACTTTTTCAAATCTAAGTTTTGATAAAGTTTGACTATTATAATCCTTATTCTTTAACGAACATTTAGCCTCCACTGTATGATATGTAAGTAAAAAAGGACTATATTTTCTATGAAACAATCTAATTAAAAAAAACTTATTTATTAATGGAGAGAATATGCCACAGATATCAAATTGCGTTAAATATCAAATTGCGTTTGATATTTATTTGAAACGAAAATACTCTATAAACTTCGATACAAACTTCACAAAATAGATAACATAATATTGTAATTAATAAATATATGCAATATATATGTTAGGCTCAACGACCGAAAACGCTCTTTGAGCGAAAAAACGACCACATCGCGTTCTGACTTTTCTGATTTAACCACTACGCGAAATTCGTGTCGTGCCACTTTCAAGAGAGCTCACAACGCGTTTTGCCATACTCAAAAAGGCCACAAAGCGAAATTTGTGTTGTGGTTCTTTCACTAATTGACCAAAACGCGTTTTGGAAATGTGAACATGCCACAACGCGTTATGCACACTTGTCGATACAGCCATTTCGCGATTAAATATAGATACTGTCATGATTATTTGTACGCCGAAATGGCAACACTAAAATATGTTTATGTACATCTGAGGTGGCAACAGCTATTAGATTTCCAAGGGTATAAAAGTGCTTCACTGGAGTGGCAACACCACTTCTTATCTTGGCACCGTGTCTACTACAATCTATGCTTCCTGTACATATGTAAATACTGTATTAAACTTATGATTTCAATCCAAATGCATCTTGTGTTATTATCACTGATTATGAGTATAACAGATACTTCGCTATTAAAAATATTTGAAAGTTTAATAATTTTTAACAGTTAATAAAATTTGCAGTCAGAATCAATAATAATTATGCGATAATCAGAGTGACTTATAATCAGTGGAATAATCACTTTACAATTATTTTAAAAGGCATTTTCACAGGTTGACAAGTCGATCAGTGCCGGCTCTAGAGCTTTTGGCGCCTCGAACGAAAATTTCTGTTGCGCCTCCTAAGTCGTCAGTTTCGAAAAATAAATAAATTCATAAAAATATCACACTTTATCAAAACTTTGGTTTTAAAATAATATTTTATAAAACTTATATTGAAAACATTGTGTTGTGAGAAACCGTGTTATATGAGATCTGGAGCCAATACAAAAAGGGAATTACGCTCCAAAACAAATAACTTTCTTCAATCCCACATAAGAAACTTAATTTTTATTAAGAATATTAATAACATGAAACAATAAAGAAAACTATACAGTCAATTCTCCTTATTCGCGGATTCTGTATTCGCGTATTCGACTATTCGCGAAAATTTATTTGTAACCTCAAAATCGATAATCGCGGAGTTTTCGCGCTTATTCGCGGACTTCCGCTGAGCGACGAAAATACTGTTATCAATGTAAACTCTCTCTCTCTAATAAAGGAAGTTGTTACCAAATGTAGTCTCTGAATCGGTTTGCTGGAAAATTTCTCATTACCTATCTTCGCTTACTCCACAGACAACAGGTAGACCAAAAGCCTGTTCATATCGTCCGTAGGTCGCATAAAAGAATGTGCCCCTATGCTTGAATGCAGCCTCAAATTTAGTCGTCTAACTTCCTGCGCATTTGCTCCTTACGCCGAAATTTTAGAGGATCTGAAGCTAAAAGCTACGCAGACAAGGCTGACCCAGTTTTTCAACGAAGTTCAGAAAGACAACGTTCTTTCGCATCAAACATCTCGCAACATCAAACAACTACCCATCTAAAATAAGATTTTATTTACTACATAGTTAATGTTTAATAATTTAAATAAAGATTACTGTAGTTATAATAATGTATATAGTACTATACACTGCATGTACTTTATTTGTAAGTAATGTAAGACATATTAAATAAGGTATCTGTAAACAGAAAAACACACATAAACCAAGTATGAAAATATTGAGGAGAAAGGTTCGCAGGAACTTAACTCAATATTTCCCATAGGCACAATGGTTCACTATTCGCTAATTCAGTATTCGCAAAGAATTTGCAGAATGTAACTACCACGAATAGCGAGAATTGACTGTACGTAAGATCTCCAAAAATATACGTAAAACAAAAAGAAAAAAATATATATATAGTCTATGTAACATTTATTTAATAATTATATCTTTTTTACCGCTATTCAGTTAAAATTAGAACGTTTTTCTTTTTAACAATATCAATTTCACTTTCTGAACATTTTTCTGCATTTAAAGTTTGTGTATCTTCCGCTCTCTTTACAAAATCTGTAATCTAACCCGCTACAAAACAATCGTTCTTTAACACACACCCAAAAACATTTATAAATAAAAGTTTGTTTTTCTATTTCATATACCTCTATTGAAGAATACAACTTACATTTTTATCTAAAAACTGAACGTTTGGAACACAAAATATTCGATGCTATATTTGACGACAGCATCGGAAGGCAGTATTAAATCTATGGAAGCGGCGTATGCCTAACCATACTTTATAACGCGTATAACTTTTATAAAAAGTTATACGTGCGTATAACTTTTCTGACGGTATTAATGAGCACGGAACAGCTGATTTCGACGTAAACTTAATTATATATATAACTTTTTATAGTATAACTTTTCTGACGGTATTAATGAGCACGGAACAGCTGATTTCGACGTAAACTTAATAGCGTCAGTAAGAACGACGCTTATTTTTATGTAATCGAGCCTCTGGGTTTACTGTTTTCAACTTCGAATAAACATTCAATTCAATTTACTTTGTTTGACAGTTAATCGTGCGGTCTTTCGAGAACGACTTAAAATTACAACCCTTCGCCATTTTATAACAGTTAGAATCGATTGGAATGCGCAAAACATCATGGCGCATCTGATCATGGTACATATTATAGACAAGCAGATAATTTAATACATGTTAAAATCATGTTGATGTCGTAATTTTATTTGAAGCTTAAAGCTTATTTGTGAAAATTATCATTATTTTATGGCAATTTACTGCAAGAACGGGAAGAATTTAGTGAACTATATCATCGGCGTAGTGATATAAATGAGCTTTGGTCTCTCATAGACTCAATACTGCCTTCCGATGCTGTTAAAGACAATTAACTCAATTTCAAATCGAAATCGAAAATAGACTGCGTATCGTCCCTTTCACGACGAACTAGCGAAATTGCATTTATGACTAATTTTAGCCAAGTATTTCTCAATGATTGCATTTTATGTATGTATTGTGTGTCCATAGTGTGGATTTACAAAATTAATGAAAATGTTTTGTGTTGTAGGAGAGTAAATTTAATTTTCTAAATGTGTTAAGTAAAAACTACGTGGTAGAAGTACTGTGGGTACGAGGGTTTCCATAGCGGCCAGATGGCCGAGTGGTAACGCGTTGATGTACCAAGCAGGAGAATCCGGGTTGGCATCTCCTGAAAAGATTTTTTGGGGTTCTGGATCCGGCGCGGCCATTTCCGTCTTTCGTCATCCGGCCTCCCTCCACGAGTGTGGGTGCAGCCCGTGGTTGGAACTGGCTGCCCCGCGCCCAAGTAATCTCACTGATTGGAAAGGGGCGTAAAACAGCAAAGGAAAAAAATTATGGTTCCTTCAGTTTTCTAACCATGTTTTTTTAGAGTTATCTGTACTTTTTATTACAGAAATGATATTTGAATTCTGTAGAAGTCAATATATGTAATTTTAACAAAACCAACACAGCATACATAAAACCGGTCGACCGGATTGGCCGACCGGTTTTGTGTGTTCTATGTATGTTGTGTTATATTATCAAAGGTTTGTTTTAATGTATGTGTTATATTTTCAAAGAGTGGGGGACTCTGGAGCAGCGGTCGCCAAAGTGGTGGTCCGCGGACCACTAGTGGTCCGCGAGAAAATTTCGCTGAATCAAATATTATAAAAAATGGAAAAAATTTGCACAAACACAACATTAACATTCCTTTAAAAATACATTACCTTTATTAAAGATATTGAAATAGCCAAATTAAATTATTTAAACAAATTACCTAAGCGTACGTTAACTTAAAATAAATTTTTTGGCCGAACTTTTCACGTTTTTCCAGACGAAAACTTCACGTAATTTAAAACCTATGCCTTCGGTTATAAAAACTGAAATTACTAAAATGCTAAAAAATGAATTCTCTCTTAGCCATGCCAATAGTAATTATACAGATCCCTCAAATGTAAATATTCAAAATTTTGAAAGAATTATGCGTTATTGATACAAATGCTTTTCTATCAAGCTTACGTAATGTGAAAAAGATTAGTTCTGGGCCTGACATCATTCCTGTAGTATTTTTTAAAAATCTAAACCTAGAATTAATTGAACATATAGTTTTTCTTTTTAACTCATGCATTTCTCTTAACTTTTGTCCTCAGCGGTGGTTGACTACGTTTTTCGTTCCAATTTGCAAACCTAATAAACAGCCCCTTTCATCAACATCTTATAGATCGATTGCGATATATTCTGCATTATTGAAAAATTTTGAAAAAATTCTTTTAAAATCTTTGACATTTCACTTGAAAAATAAATTGTCTGACTAAGAGCCCCTTTCATCAACATCTTATAGACCGATTGCGATATATTCTGCATTATTGAAAATTTTTGAAAAAATTCTTTTAAAATCTTTGACATTTCACTTGAAAAATAAATTGTCTGACTAACCGCGATTATGCCATACCTAATCGCTCATGTATTACCAATCTTATTCAAACTGAATCTTTAATTTTGAAACATCTGGAGCTTAGGAAAGTTATCTATGTAGTTTACCTTGATATGTCTTCAGCGTTTGATTCGTTAAATCATTATATCTTGAGAGATAGATTATAAAATGTTTACGGTATTGTTCTATGTGATATTTAATAAATGAAATAATATATAAGTACAGTAATTATTGCCTATTTAACTTATTCTTTGAATTTCATTTTGATTTTCCCAATTACAACTACTAAGTAGTTTTTTGAATTTAAGCATGACAAATACTTGTTAATTATTTAATAAATTAATGATGCATTGACAAGAACTGTTTAGTATGAATTATTTGACTGTTTAGTTTATACTAGGGTTTTCCATTTGGCAATTAAGGGCCAAAGCTGGTCTCTGACTATAGTCGACGACAACATTATGAGTCAGTATTGAGTGTATGGGAGAGTTGCGTTCGTTTGTGTCACTACGCAAGACTATATAGTTCACTAAACTAATCACGAAATTACAGTAAATTGTGCCATTTAATTGGCAATTAGAGAGTTTTCAGGAAGAATAATATGATTTTATTAAGCTTATTTTGCAACAAAACGATCTGTTATAAATATATCCTGCAAAGTTTTCTATCACATTTTAACAATGCGAAAATATGCACACTCCCAGAAAAGATGTCTTCTTACTGGTGGTATTACCCTTTAAACTAAAATTGACTGTTACGCGACTTAATACACGGTTACAAACTTGTGAATAGACTGCTCCCATACACTCAATACTGACTCATGATGATGTTGTCGACTATAGTGAAGATTAATGAAATGATGAAAGCAGGGTAACAAAACAAAAACATAAAAATTATAAAATTATGATTTAAAAATTGGAAACATGAATACAAGGATGAGAAATCAATCAGTTTAAAGCATACAGATTAACAATATGATTATGTGATGTGAGAGATTTGATAGAGTTTAGAATCAGAGATGATTGTGATGAGCCATATTATTATTTTTTCAAACTTTGGATTGTGAATTTCACTCAATTCCTTGATATTACTACTGACATTTTCATACAGTTAAACATTTTTAAAATTCGTGTGCTATGTACAAGTATGTTTTTGTCCAATGCAACTTTTTGATTTCCTAATGAAGTTTGATATTAATTTACTGTTTTTATGACAAGCCATCTTAATTTGTAAGCTATTTCCGCTTGCAGTTACTTATTGAGAATATTTTTTTAGAGATACTTTTATTGTCAAAGGAATATTTTGTATTCCTTTGGTGTACAAAGCAATGTGTTCCCTTGCTTATACACTAAATATATACAATTCTATCAATATTTGGTGTATAAGACCATTTAGTTTTCTGTCAGTGTTCCTTTGATACCAAAAGCACCACAGAACATAAGGCTTCTTAGGAACCATATCAGCAATTCCTAAAACACTGAGTTAATCAAGTACCATATTTTTCAGATATATAGGTTTTGTACTGCTTCTTGCTTTCATTGTATATGCCTGAAATTGTCACTAAAATCTTTAATCCTCTACTCAATTTCTTCTACAACCTCAATCCAGTTCCCCAGTCTGAGGTTTTCTGTATATTTGACCTAATGCCTGAAAGAAGGTGCCCCTAGTTTATATTATGGCTACTTAGACTGTAATTTTAGTATAGATATGATTTTTTTTTTATACTAATCTATTAATTTTCATTATAAAACAATATTTCATGTAAATATTAACATAGTGTTTGAAACATTATATTATTTTAATTCAAAAATATTAGGAGAAAAATGTTAATTTTGGCATCCAAGAACAAATCCTAATAAAGTTCCAAACACAATATGCACTGAGTTGCACATTTAAATGTGCAACTGAGGATGGTATTGCTAATACTGAAAGCATTTTTGTATTTTTAAATTAAACTGAGTTATTTTCACTGTTTTGATGTGCTTGTGTTTGGAATTTTATTATAGAAAGTAAAGCAGTTTAGTAAGTTTGTCTTTATTCTACAAATCCCAATTTTCCTATAAATTCTTAAGTTCATTATTTACAAATTTTGTATTCATGGTATTTTCTAATAATGTAATCCTTTTGAATGTGGTGCTTAAATTGTTAAATATGTGGAATGTCGGACACGGCTTCTTTATGAGCCGTCTATAAATTGTTAACACCCAGTTCTCGATGTAAAGTATAATTGTTAAACACGAAAAACATCAAACGAAAACGTAATGGACATCGACCAGCTGAGGTAACAGCTGACGCGAGTGAACAAGTGCACCCCGAGTCTCACAAATATTACTTTTAAGTGATTGTAATTTGAAAATTTGGATTTGAATCTGAATTGATATTGAAATCAAATCCTTATCTATCATTATAGTTTAGTTTATAATTAATTAATTGTATTTGTAAATGATTAATTATAAATTAAATATTTTAGACAAATCATTTTAAAAATTTTGACTGTAGACATTTTACTTAAGTTAGACTGTATATTGGATACCCTGGATTTAAGCAATAAATCATATATATATCATAGTGTGTTTATTATTGATCAAGATCTAATAACATACAGTACAGGTGTTCCTCAAGTTATAAACTTAATTCATATATAAGTTTGATTGTAACTCGGAAACTATTGTTTCATCACACCTGAAACTACTAAAACCACTGCATATAGCATATTTTGTAATGTATTTCATAATTGGATCAGTTGGATGTTTCTTATTTCAGAGATTTGAATAAAAAGCTCCAATTATAAAGCAAAATTTTTTGATGTAATTTCTACCATCTTGAAATACTGCTTAATATATTAAGTAACTATGTAATTTTTTTTGCATTATATTTGTTGGTAGAGAATTCTGCTATCATAACATTTAAAATTCTTGTAGAGTTTTTGAAATTTTCTGAAATTGAAAATGAAATGATACATTCATAAGTTTAAATTTCCACTCAAGAGGGCTTGTAATTTATTTTATTTATACATAATTTTTATATATATTAATTATTATTTCATTGTATCTACGAAATTCTAATTTTATTCATATATTTCATAAGTTATTTCATTATCTGTATAATTTGACAACAAATTCGGTTGTATTTGATTATACTAATTTGCATTATTTTAAGATAGATTATTTTCAATTTTGTATGCAATAATTCAATTTTGAATGCAGTGCAATAAAATATATTGTTTACAAAATATTCCCAATAATCATCTTATGCTATTAAGATTTCAAATTACATACAATATATATGTGTGTTAAAATGGCTATCATTTTATATAAAAAATATTTATAGTGTATGTCATTCATTTACAGCCCAAAAGATCAAATAATAATATATAGCAGTGATATGTATGATTAATTATACTTATAAAAAGTACTATCTGTTTAAGTTATTCACCACCAGGCGCAGCACTCTCGCGCTGCATGCAAGTTGTAATAGGAAGTTTAACATTGAGTTTCGCTACTGTATCACTACAGTGAGGCACTTTTATATACAAAGAAATCTTATGGATGTTGCTACCTCAGAGGTACATAAAAAAATTATCATCAGTGTTGCCATTTCGGCATACAAATAATCGTGACATCAAGTTTAATTGACCGATTATAGTTGATCAACAAAAGCTGAATGAAAACTCTAGTGAGAACCTTTGTTTCAATAGAGTTGCTCAACTTTTTAGTGGATCGAGAAAGTTTCACTGCGTCAAACTTTATCGTTCAAGTGATGAGTCATCCGCCATTTGCTTTCAAATTGAAACTTGTCTCGAAACGTGTAAACTTCAGCTGACTGTCAAGTTCGCAATCGATTTTCCTCTTAAAATCCATTGACCCACCCAAAAACGACGTTTCTTACGATTTTTGCTCATGTTAAATAAAACTGTTTTTAGTTCTTTTTAGGCGGCCGGATAGCCGAATGGTAACGCTATCGGCATGCCACGCAGATGGTATCTCTTGAAAAGTTTTTTCGGGTGCTGAGCCTGGCTCGGTGATTCCCGTCCTTCAACATCCGGCCCCTTCCACTGGTGTGGGTGCAGCCCGTGGTTGGAACTACCTCCGCCTCCTTAGTAATCTCATTGATTGGAAAGGGGCGTAAAATATGCAAAAAAGTTTTTATTTTAACAAAAATGTTACTATCTGTACAATTTCACGCACAATTGTTTTTGATGCCATTTTAAAACTGAAACTGTTGATCAGTTTCTATTGAAATGTGTGAATAAAAACTGATTTAAATCATATTCAACTTTTCTTGATCAACTATAATCAGTCAATTAAACTTGATTCGTGAGAACGCGCCTTTAAAGATTCACTCCAAAACTATTTGGGCTTTCAAGATGTTTTTATTAGAATCTATCGTACAATAAAAAAAATAAGAATTTAATTTCGAGTCGACGGGCGCCTATCATAGATCCGCGTGCTGTAGCTCAACTAGAATCTTACCAAATTTATAATTATAATATATAAATTTAATTTCTATTTATTAATGGAGAGAATATGCCACAGATATCAAATTGCGTTTGATATTTATTTGAAACGAAAATACTCTATAAACTTCGATACAAACTTCACAAAATAGATAACATAATATTGTAATTAATAAATATATGCAATATATATGTTAGGCTCAACGACCGAAAACGCTCTTTGAGCGAAAAAACGACCACATCGCGTTCTGACTTTTCTGATTTAACCACTACGCGAAATTCGTGTCGTGCCACTTTCAAGAGAGCTCACAACGCGTTTTGCCATACTCAAAAAGGCCACAAAGCGAAATTTGTGTTGTGGTTCTTTCACTAATTGACCAAAACGCGTTTTGGAAATGTGAACATGCCACAACGCGTTATGCACACTTGTCGATACAGCCATTTCGCGATTAAATATAGATACTGTCATGATTATTTGTACGCCGAAATGGCAACACTAAAATATGTTTATGTACATCTGAGGTGGCAACAGCTATTAGATTTCCAAGGGTATAAAAGTGCTTCACTGGAGTGGCAACACCACTTCTTATCTTGGCACCGTGTCTACTACAATCTATGCTTCCTGTACATATGTAAATACTGTATTAAACTTATGATTTCAATCCAAATGCATCTTGTGTTATTATCACTGATTATGAGTATAACAGATACTTCGCTATTAAAAATATTTGAAAGTTTAATAATTTTTAACAGTTAATAAAATTTGCAGTCAGAATCAATAATAATTATGCGATAATCAGAGTGACTTATAATCAGTGGAATAATCACTTTACAATTATTTTAAAAGGCATTTTCACAGGTTGACAAGTCGATCAGTGCCGGCTCTAGAGCTTTTGGCGCCTCGAACGAAAATTTCTGTTGCGCCTCCTAAGTCGTCAGTTTCGAAAAATAAATAAATTCATAAAAATATCACACTTTATCAAAACTTTGGTTTTAAAATAATATTTTATAAAACTTATATTGAAAACATTGTGTTGTGAGAAACCGTGTTATATGAGATCTGGAGCCAATACAAAAAGGGAATTACGCTCCAAAACAAATAACTTTCTTCAATCCCACATAAGAAACTTAATTTTTATTAAGAATATTAATAACATGAAACAAAGAAAAATATACAGTCAATTCTCCTTATTCGCGGATTCTGTATTCGCGTATTCGACTATTCGCGAAAATTTATTTGTAACCTCAAAATCGATAATCGCGGAGTTTTCGCGCTTATTCGCGGACTTCCGCTGAGCGACGAAAATACTGTTATCAATGTAAACTCTCTCTCTCTAATAAAGGAAGTTGTTACCAAATGTAGTCTCTGAATCGGTTTGCTGGAAAATTTCTCATTACCTATCCTCGCTTACTCCACAGACAACAGGTAGACCAAAAGCCTGTTCATATCGTCCGTAGGTCGCATAAAAGAATGTGCCCCTATGCTTGAATGCAGCCTCAAATTTAGTCGTCTAACTTCCTGCGCATTTGCTCCTTACGCCGAAATTTTAGAGGATCTGAAGCTAAAAGCTACGCAGACAAGGCTGACCCAGTTTTTCAACGAAGTTCAGAAAGACAACGTTCTTTCGCATCAAACATCTCGCAACATCAAACAACTACCCATCTAAAATAAGATTTTATTTACTACATAGTTAATGTTTAATAATTTAAATAAAGATTACTGTAGTTATAATAATGTATATAGTACTATACACTGCATGTACTTTATTTGTAAGTAATGTAAGACATATTAAATAAGGTATCTGTAAACAGAAAAACACACATAAACCAAGTATGAAAATATTGAGGAGAAACGTTCGCAGGAACTTAACTCAATATTTCCCATAGGCACAATGGTTCACTATTCGCTAATTCAGTATTCGCGAAGAATTTGCAGAATGTAACTACCACGAATAGCGAGAATTGACTGTACGTAAGATCTCCAAAAATATACGTAAAACAAAAAGAAAAAAATATATATATAGTCTATGTAACATTTATTTAATAATTATATCTTTTTTACCGCTATTCAGTTAAAATTAGAACGTTTTTCTTTTTAACAATATCAATTTCACTTTCTGAACATTTTTCTGCATTTAAAGTTTGTGTATCTTCCGCTCTCTTTACAAAATCTGTAATCTAACCCGCTACAAAACAATCGTTCTTTAACACACACCCAAAAACATTTATAAATAAAAGTTTGTTTTTCTATTTCATATACCTCTATTGAAGAATACAACTTACATTTTTATCTAAAAACTGAACGTTTGGAACACAAAATATTCGATGCTATATTTGACGACAGCATCGGAAGGCAGTATTAAATCTATGGAAGCGGCGTATGCCTAACCATACTTTATAACGCGTATAACTTTAATAAAAAGTTATACGTGCGTATAACTTTTCTGACGGTATTAATGAGCACGGAACAGCTTATTTCGACGTAAACTTAATAGCGTCAGTAAGAACGACGCTTATTTTTATGTAATCGAGCCTCTGGGTTTACTGTTTTCAACTTCGAATAAACATTCAATTCAATTTACTTTGTTTGACAGTTAATCGTGAGGTCTTTCGAGAACGACTTAAAATTACAACCCTTCGCCATTTTATAACAGTTAGAATCGATTGGAATGCGCAAAACATCATGGCGCATCTGATCATGGTACATATTATAGACAAGCAGATAATTTAATACATGTTAAAATCATGTTGATGTCGTAATTTTATTTGAAGCTTAAAGCTTATTTGTGAAAATTATCATTATTTTATGGCAATTTACTGCAAGAACTGGAAGAATTTAGTGAACTATATCATCGGCGTAGTGATATAAATGAGCTTTGGTCTCTCATAGACTCAATACTGCCTTCCGATGCTGTTAAAGACAATTAACTCAATTTCAAATCGAAATCGAAAATAGACTGCGTATCGTCCCTTTCACGACGAACTAGCGAAATTGCATTTATGACTAATTTTAGCCAAGTATTTCTCAATGATTGCATTTTATGTATGTATTGTGTGTCCATAGTGTGGATTTACAAAATTAATGAAAATGTTTTGTGTTGTAGGAGAGTAAATTTAATTTTCTAAATGTGTTAAGTAAAAACTACGTGGTAGAAGTACTGTGGGTACGAGGGTTTCCATAGCGGCCAGATGGCCGAGTGGTAACGCGTTGATGTACCAAGCAGGAGAATCCGGGTTGGCATCTCCTGAAAAGATTTTTTGGGGTTCTGGATCCGGCGCGGCCATTTCCGTCTTTCGTCATCCGGCCTCCCTCCACGAGTGTGGATGCAGCCCGTGGTTGGAACTGGCTGCCCCGCGCCCAAGTAATCTCACTGATTGGAAAGGGGCGTAAAACAGCAAAGGAAAAAAATTATGGTTCCTTCAGTTTTCTAACCATGTTTTTTTAGAGTTATCTGTACTTTTTATTACAGAAATGATATTTGAATTCTGTAGAAGTCAATATATGTAATTTTAACAAAACCAACACAGCATACATAAAACCGGTCGACCGGATTGGCCGACCGGTTTTGTGTGTTCTATGTATGTTGTGTTATATTATCAAAGGTTTGTTTTAATGTATGTGTTATATTTTCAAAGAGTGGGGGACTCTGGAGCAGCGGTCGCCAAAGTGGTGGTCCGCGGACCACTAGTGGTCCGCGAGAAAATTTCGCTGGTCCCCAGAAAAATCTGGAATATACTTACTCATTACGTTATGTTTTAAGATGCATTGAAACATAATTCAATTCATAACAATACGTGAAAAGTTATAAAAACGCTAATTCATAGAATAACGCCATTCTATGTGGATATCGTTTTGCACTCTTCTAATGTGGATTCATATGTGGATAATAGATCCGTTTGCAGCGAAAATTCAGGATGATAATTTAAGCATGCATCTAAAAGAAAGCCTCATCGACCTATCGTCCGACGAAACTCTCAAATTTAAATTTCATTCATCCTTATCAAGATCTCAGTTTAGGCTTTCCATAAAAAGTGAATACCCTTTTCTTAGTGAAAAGGCGATGAAAATTCTGATTCAATTCTCCACAACTTATTTATGTGAAAAGGCCTTTTCACATAAATAAGCCCAAAACACGGTACCGATCTCAGCTTGAAATAAATGCAGTTCTCCGTCTTGCAGTAACAACATTGGATCCAA
>AYEL01071671.1:0-15601 GCA_000484575.1 Olivierus martensii
ATTGCTAATATACATATATAAAAAGTATATTAAGTATAACACATTTGTACTCTTCAGGTTTACAAACTTATTGTTATATGTATAATATATATATATAGTGTAAATTTCTCTCTACAAATGAAACTATACAAATATATTCTTGTTTTTAACAATTATACAAGGAATGTAAAATTCTAATTCCAAACTTCTGACGGATTAAATATCTTAAGGCACTTTGATGTTTAACAATACTTTTTTAAAGCACTGCAGATAGTTTATAAATTATCACAATCTGGGGAGAATCAACAAATAGGTATGTAATTGGATCTGAACACATACGGTAATCATTCTCAATATTTAAGCTGACCAAGCAGGCATTACAGATGATAAATAGTTGAATTTTTTTTATTAAATTGAAGATTTACAGTACTTGTGATTGTAATAAAATTATTAAAATGAGACTAGAGTATGTATATGAACTATAATTTTGAAGGAATCTCTTCAATAACATATTTACAAGTATTCAACTTTTTCACTAGATAATTCAGGATTATTTTTACAAAACTTTCTTTGATATCTTTCCTATCAAATGCAAATAATGAATATAAAATATTCTTGGAAACTAAACACACAACTTTTTATCAGTTCATCTCTTACAAGAGACTTAAAGCAAATATATAAAATGATTAAATGCCAAATCTAACATTAACTCTCCCCCCTATTCTGAATAATAATAAAAATGAAATGCATAAATACTACATACAGTATTCTTTTTAAGAGCAAGAATATCCTGATATAGGCAGTCAAGAAATGATACCGCATATATGCTTGCACCAGCTGTTCTAATGTAAATATCATCCTTTTTTAAAATAAATAATGAATGGCACTTTTAAACTTCAGTGGAAGACTTTGGTTTAGTTTTGGCACGCCGACGTGCCAACTCAGAAGCTCCAACTGGCTCAAGATTAGGTGGTTCAGGAAAATTGTTGATAGCACGGAATGTTGCTGCCATTGCACCCTAAATGATTCAAAAATTATAATTTTTTTTTATAAAATATATCTGAAAGACCAATATTATGTATTCCCAAATTAAATAATCTACCTTAAGTATGTGAAGATCTTGATGAAAGAGATTGTTAGATGGAAGCATATTTCGATTAATTATCCATGAATGATTAAGAATATCTGTAACTTTATAACGCTTCTTAGGGTCAATATGCAACATCATTTGTACTAAATGCTATACAAAAAAGAAAAATTTATATTTTTTTATTTATTAAAAATACAAATAAATTTTTCAAATAAAAAAACTTACTTTAGCACTACTAGAAATAGTAATCCAGTTTGATGAAAAGGTATCAAACCTTCCTTGTTCAATCCGTGCTAATATATCATTTGGTGTATCATTTGGACCATTTGCAAATGGTGTATGTCTGAAAATAAATTCACATAAATAAAAAATTTTTAATACAATGTCAAACCTATAAGAAATGAAATATACCCAGCAAGCATTGTATATAAAAGAACACCCATGCTCCATATATCACAAGCTTCATCATAACCCTGTTGTTTGAGCACTTCTGGTGCAACAAAATTTGCAGTATAGCAAGGAGTCATTAGTAATCCATTTTCTGCTCTAATCTGCTTAGCAAATCCAAAATCACAAATAATCAATGAAGAAGGATTGTCAGATTTATCTGCATACATAATATTAGATGGTTTCAAGTCTCTATGCACTACCTGAACATACAAAATATTTATTATTTTACTTATTGATATTCATTTTAAATTTATGAAATTAATATAAATGTCTCACTCCATTTTCATGCAGATATTTAACAGTCTTTGCAATTACTTCTAGAATAGCACTTGCTTCTTTTTCACTAAAATATTTCTGACTAAGTATTTTATCAAGTAGCTCTCCTCCTTGAAGTAATTCCATAATTAAATAAACTGAATTTGCATCTTCATATACCTATAAATAATAAAAGTTAAAAAGTTTCCTTATACTTATTCATTATACATAAAAAATTAATAAAATTTTTTTAAAAACTATTGATATTTTTATTTCTTAAACTGTTCACAATTTATCAATTAATTTATATATAATTACTAAATATACTTTCTTGTGCCAGAAAGCATTCTAGTAGTTTGATATAACATTAGCATTATGTTGTTTTTGATTTTGAGTTAATGTTGTTTTAGATAAAATCGTGATTTTTTTAGGAACATAACCTTATATAAATGAGGATTGATCATATTATATATATATAATAATATTCTTTAATAAAATAATAAATATTCTAATTACAAGATGGCACTAATAATTAGTTTAAATTAATTCAAATCGTTAAAATTCCATTAATGAATCAAAGGATTAAAATATGGCAGATTAATTAGGATTATTTATATATATAAAATAGAATTTTATTCCATTCTGGTGTTGAAAAAGTTTCAATTATTTAATTTTTTGTTTGTGAAGAAAGAACAAAACAATGTTAACTAATGTGACATTAAAAAAGACTGACTGTATATAATAATATTCCAATATAACATATTAATTAGGACTGCAAAAACCTATACTTTAAGTGAGAATAAGAATTATTTTATATAGAGACTTAAGACAGTCCAGATTCAAAATTGATGTGGATATACAAGTACAGGCTACCTTGCTTTACAGCACACTTTGCTAATAAGGCATTTCTCAATTATATGTTTTTTATTTTATATCTTAAAAAGAAAATATCTGTCAAATAATACTTAAAATAGTATATAAAATATAAATTAACATAAAGATGGGTCAGGTTTGGAACCTTCTTGAAAAATTGGAAGTGTGTGACCTGGAATCAAACCTGGATCCTCCAAAGTGATAAGCAATTGCTTTACCACGTGACCATCTGACCAAATTTTTTAAAGCCTAGTACTATTGTGCACTTAATGAATGATAGGTTATGATTTGCTTTAGAGTAGTGGTCTGAAATGCAACTGCCACAATAATAAGGTATGCCTGTACAAGAACTCTACTTGTACAGCCTTCAGCTGCCAATACTGCTGGGGAACTATTCTTTGCACCCATAATTAATGGATAGAGAGAACTCCAGAGTCCATCAAACTGGGGATCTAGTGACATCTGTCTATATATCAAATGCATAGTCTAAATCACCTGGCAAACATTGGAAATATAAATTTTATCCTTGAATATTGATAAAAATTTTGAAAACAGCTGATGAAAATCAAGAATTAACCTTAAGAAAAGGCTGTTTAAATATGGAACAGAAAGAATCTATAGCATAAGGTCAAATTTAATTATTTTTCTATTGCTTCAGGCAATATTATATCATTTTATTTCCATTTTAATTTTATTATTTAATCATCATCATTAATGTTTCATTTTTATCAATTCAACAATCATATGAATATCAAGATAATTGAAAGTGATAAACTTTCTTCCTGATGTAAGGTTAATCAATGATATTCAAAGGCTGACTTCTGTAATATCAGTAGGCAAATAAGATCAAATATGTTATTCATGAAGGTACTATTTGTAACAGTTAAACCATTTATTGCTTATCTATTTATAGTCACAACAGACCAACAATGTTCTACTGTGAATGAAAGAATGTTAGAACTTCATCTTATGATATACTAATACTGAAATTGTCTATAAACTTTTATAAAATTTAAATTAATGTATCATAATTATTTATCAAATTTTTACAATGATATAATAATTTTTAATTATTTTCTATTTTATTTTGATTATAATTAACAAATAATTACTTCTATAATTCTTTTCACTCTCCAGTTACAAGCATCCATCTTTTTTTCATTTAAACTGATCAGCTCATTAAATCTAAAACGTATTTCTGTAAAAGTGAAACTAATATAACCAGAGGCAGACTGTTAACTTTGGGGGCCTACTAAATTAACCTAACGGTGAGAGCTACATTAAACTAATATGCTTTAGAAGAGCTAGATTTGCACTCCCATTCCAATATTGCCACATTATTTGCATAACTGACAAATGACAAAGTATATTTTGATTTTACGGACTAGCGACAGAACCGTATTTACTAAACAGTTTTCCATTAAGGGTGCTTGAACTTTAAATTTAAATAAAACAAGCTGTGTATGAGAATATCATTAAATTTTTTTTTATTTGAAAGAGTATTCGATTACATTATGTATGGAATATAATATCGGCCAAATGCCGCCGTGACTTCGCTGGGCAGGCGTATCTGAGAGTCCAATTTTCAATGACTCAACCACATAAATCGGGCTTGATATCGTTGATGGCATTGGTTATGTTGACTTTTAAGGCATCAATCATCTGTGGCTTAATCGCATAGACCTGTGATTTAACGTAGCCCCACAAGAAAAAATCTAATGGCGTAAAATCAAACATCTCATGGCCAGCTGATGTCACTGAAGCGCGAGATAACCATGGCATCGAATTTGTCGTGCAGAAGATCCATTATTGCACATACTGTGTAGAACGTAGCACCATCTTGTTGGAACCACATGTCATTGAAATCCATATCCTCCAATTTAGGCCACAAAAAATTGGTTATCATCAACCTGTACCTTTCGCCGGTGACAGTTACGGCAATGCCAGCTTCATTTTGATAGTAGTACGTGCCAATGACCCCGCTGGAGCAAAATCCACACCAAACAGTGACTTTTTCTGGATGCATTTGTAATGGATGGGTCTCATGTGGATTGTTATCTTTCCAAATATGACAATTTTGCTTGTTGACATAGCCATTCATCCAAAAATGGGCCTCGTCGCTGAAGTTCCGTCTGAAATCGGGGTCCACTTCCAATTGCTCCAGAGTCCAGTCAGCGAATGCTCGACACTGCCTATCGTCATTTACCTTCAGTTCCTGGATCAATTGAATTTTGTACGGGTGCAGGCCCAAGTCCCAACACAAAATTCGGTAAGTTGAGGTCTGCGAAAGGCCAAGTTCTTGGGCGCAATGAGGAATTGACTGTCTCGGGTTATCCTGCACACTCTCATTCATTGCAGCAATGTTTTTTGCAGACCTCATATTTCAACGATTAAGGGTGTTGTTTGATTGTTTACTGAACCAGTTGATTCGAATTTGTCCACAAAACGATGAACAGTCGACTCAACACGACAATTGTGTGCACCTTAAAAATCATATAGTGCACGGAATGTAACTTGAACTGAGCACTCATTTTGATAATAAAGTTTAATGATTTGCACGCATTGCTCAACACCATAACTTTCCACGATGATTTGCCCAACATTAATTACTATAACCTCCAAATTTGACAGCTGTAGTTTCACCAATATGGCTGCTATACACTGTCAAAGTTCGAGCGCCCCTATTGGAAAACCTGTTATTTACTGTCATTTAAAATATTGATATTTGATATTTTATTTAAATCCAATAGTGCAAAACCAACGATTTAAACTTTATCTAGATATGAAAAAATTTTGTATAATTTTTTTCTTTTTACATTTTTAATTTAATTTTTTTTTATTTTTATTTTTTGACTGCAAAGGGGCACCCTTTGATTGAAAGGGGCCTTGGGCTGCAGCCCATAAAGACCATGCCTAAATCTGCCCCTGACTATAATCTATAAAGCAAGCTTTTGTTTCATATTTTTGTCTTCCTATTATGATTGTATATAGAATCTACTATCACTCTATTATCAGTGACTTTTTATTATGATCTATTAATAATAAACATCTCATCCTATTTAAAAAAAATGAATTTTATAATAATGTTATAATATAGTATAGTACTTTGATTCTAGTCATTTCAATGCAAGCATTATATCAACTTCTGATTGATAGAAATTTAATATGACATGTAATGGTAGGCATCAATACATAGCAAAAATAGATAGTAATGCTGTTTTATATAATAATGAAAAATTGTTTACAAAGTTAGTGTAAAATTAGTTATTATTTTAATTTATTTAAATAATTATAAATTAATAGTCGGCTGGATGGCTGCGTGGTAAAGCTTTGGCTTACCACCCTGGAGGATCTGGGTCCCACACCTCCAGTTTTTCAGGAAGGGTCTGGGCCTGTCCTGCTGAATTCCATCCTTCAACCTTCCAGTTGACCCATCATGGGTGCTGGCCAGCCTTTGATGGACTCTAAGTAGCCACTGCCAAATACAGAATATCCCATGAGGATATGGCAGCTTAATATAACTAACCTAATCTATAAATTAATTATTATTTTATATGTAGCCTACTGTTTTGTAATCCGCTTCTTATAAAGATCTCTTAAAAAAACTTATAATAATAATAAAAGTATTGTGTTATTGTGTGTGTGTGTGTGTGTGTGTGTGTGTGTGTGTGTGTGTGTGTGGTTTTTTACAAGAGCTTGTGTGTGTGTGTGTGTGTGTGTGTGTGTGTGTGTGTGTGTGTGTGTGTTCTTATTAATGTGTAGAGACATAATTGTCATCAATATGTCTTTGGAATATGTTGTTTGCTTCTGCCAGTAGAATGCATAAAGACTAAAAAGGAGAAGAATCATGAAAATTCAGCAGCATTCACAATGATTATTAAATTTCAGTGCCAAATATGGTTGAAATCAACCTATGATTAGTGTGTTTCAGGATCACAATAAAAATATGTTTAGTTCTTAAGATTTTTATTTACATTTGGTGTTATTGGATACTTCAATAATCAGAATGATTTAAGGTTCTGGAATAATTCTGACATGAGTCAAACGATCCAAAATATGGTAATATTATGTTATTTTTAACATCACTGTTATGCCATTCAACATATAATAGTGTGAAGAGATTAACTCTGATCTATCCTGTCTATTATTTATTATTATAATTATATTGTCTTATTTTATATATTGCTTGTTGATTTTAAATATAATAAATATACCTAATCCTTGATTTACATAGTACTTGAATTCTTTCTCTCATCCTCATCTGTGCTTGTCGGGTAGAATCCTCCATGAATGATCACTCATAGAGGTTGAAGGCAAAATAATACAGTTGTCTTGCCACTCCTCTGCTGTACCTTTGGTCCACAGCTCCTTATTCATTATTTGGAACAGCCTATTAGACGGTTCCCTCATCTGCCATCTATGAATCATTAGACCGTTAGGTTTAGTTTAATTAATATTACCGGTGTTCATTAGAATTTGTGACTTTGCAATACTAGAGAATACTTGTATTCTAACCTAACCCGGTTTGAACCGTTCGGACAAACTCGCAGGTGGCCGTAGCTCCTAGACTACAGACTTTAGACAGACACTGATAGGCACTTAATCAAGATATAAGCGACACCTAATTGCCCAGCAAATATGTTACGGTTCCGACCGTTAGTTCTCATGTAACAAGATGATACGTGTCTATCTGAATGAGGTCCGAGGATCTAGGGGCGACCGGCATTTCCAGGGCGACACGTGGCCCAAAACGAGAATCGCGATTACAGCCTCCCTAATTGCTCTAGGCGTACCATCTTCGGTATATAACAACCTCTAGAGGTCCTAAAAGAAACACCTGGGTTTGGTCCAGATATAAGCAACGGTTGGCCAGCAATAGACATCCATAGATATAGCACAGGTCGTTGATCCCGCACTACATGGGAATTGGGAATATGCCTTAGCTATTAGGTCTATCAGTACCAGACTGGTAAGGTAGGCAGCTTATAAGGTCTTCTAAGAACCACCCTAATAAAATCTGGTTCCAAGCAACGGGTGGCCAGCAGCTACTGTCCGCAGATATTGCTATGTTAGATATTAGCTATTTATCAGAGCAATGCAAGATATTAAAATGTATAATATAGCATTTAGATATACATGCCGGCTGCAACTGAAGGTTCTGACTTTATAGCTAAGCAGAAAGTAAAGGCAGAGCTTCGGCTGCAGCCGGCCAGCACAGTGTGAGAAACCAAGATACATAAATACAAAAAATAGTGTTTTCAATCTTTATTTAACTTATATATAATAATAGAAATGATTCCATGTGTATGTAGGCACACACCTACACATTGTATCTTTTTTAAAACACACTTAATATATTTAAATAGTGATGTTCAGATAAAATGATAGCCTCTTAAATTCAGGGAGAATACGTGGATTGTTTTTGTATACTTCATTTATACAATACAGGATGATGGAACATTTTACTAAAAATTATACAATATTACATTTATTTGCTTTTCATATTAATATAAGTGCACAGTTATTTTCTAATCACCCTGTATTTATAATAATAATAATAATAATAATAATAAAATTTGATAAGAAATTGATATCTTAAAAATGATTTTTTTTTGTAAAAAATATTATAATTTGTAATAAAAATAACTTTATCAAATATATTAAATAAACTAACAGTATTTATTTAAAACTATCCAGAATACCCAATACTACTAAGGAGTTTCTACTATATAAATTTATTCTACTTCTGTATAGATCAATTACATGAAAATCATTTTACTCATTGTTATGTCATATGTGACAATATCGTAACAATAATATCAGATGATGATTCACATGGGATAATGACTATGTCTTACGAATGCTGTATTCCATTCCAGAATTATTACCCATAATCTTAAAAGTATTTTAAGTTTAAATCGTAGTTAGTCAAAGAATCCAGCAATATCCAAATTGGAACAAAAATCTCAAATGTGCATTTTCATCACAATCATAAAATATCCCAACTCATAGGCCAACATGAATAGACATTGATGCTAAATTTTTAATCCTCTATTCCATTTTATAAGAACTTAAGCTATCGTAGATAAAAAGCAGTCATTGCCTTTTTATAAACTTTATTTGATTTTTTTTACCAAGGATATATATTACTGCTGACTGCTATATGGCAAGCTATTATTAAAATTAAATCTGTTGGGTTGTTGCAAATGAAGTGGGAGTTGAAGATGTCAGGTTTCTATTTGGTTGTGAAAGAAAGCAAGCACTAAGGTTTAGGCAATTTTTTTATGTTGTGACAATGTCACACATGGGTGGTGAAATTATAGTATTTGTTTTGTTCAATAAGCATTAAACATTGAATACTGCCAATCTCAAATCAATCGTGAAACTCAGTCAGTTAAGGTTGTTATACCTTTACAAGTTCAAATTGGGAAATTCTGCATCAGCTGCAGTAAAAAACATCAATAAAGTATTCAGTGGAAAACAACTAATGAGAGATATATTTGTCGTTGGTTTGCAAAATTTCACTCAGGAGATTTGATGCGACAAAACAAATCCCATGGCCATCATCTTTCCTCCATTGATTCAAATGAATTAAATGATTTAATCAAATCAGATCCACAACAAACTATACAAGAGATTTCACAGACACTAAATGTACACTTTTCAACTGTTTCACGGCTCTTGGAAATAATAGGAAAAGGAAGGAAGCTTGACAAGTGGGTGCTCACAAATTCATCAATGAAAACAAAGCACAGCATTTGGAAGTGTGCTCTTCTCCTCTTAAGAAGTAAAGAAGAAAGATTCTTGCAACAAATTGTTACTATGAATAAGAAGTGGATATTCTATGACAATCATACACATACTTTATGGTGGTTAGGAGTGAAAAATGCTCCAGGAAGGGACTCCAAAGGCACCTTTGCATCCAAAGATAATGATATTTACTGTATGATGGTCTTTTGCTGGTTTATTTGCTACTCATTCTTTCCACAAGGTGAAACGATAAATGCAGCTTGATATTGTACAGATATGTGGCAAATGCATGACAAATTGTGCCTTAAGCAACCAGCACCTATGAAGAGACATGGAATCCTATTGCTTCAGGATAACATCCAACCACTTACGGCAGTGTCAACCATATAGCAAATCAACAATTTGGGATATGAAGTTGTGCCTCATCCTCTATACTCTCCTGACATTTCCCCACTAGACTATAATTTTTTCTGGCACTTGATGCATTTTTTGTTCAAGAAATGCTTTGCCAACAATGTATTAATTTATTGGGTAGTGGAGGACTACTTCACTTTCAGAGACACTGATTTTTACAAATGTGGTATAAATAACCTTGCCACACGTTGGCAACAATGCATTGATGCTGCTGGAGATTGCTTTTATTATTTTTCTTTGTATTCTTCTTTTTATTCTATTCTTTTTCAATCGTCCTTAAAATCGGCTATTTCATTTGCAACAATCTAATATTTACATATAATAAAAATTGAAAAGTGAATTGTTTTTTAATTTTTATCAGAAAATTCTAAGATTATTCATAAATATTGCACTCAAGAAAGCTTTCATAGAATATAAATGTATTCTTTTCCTAATAATTAAAATTTAATTAGAACTTAATTGCTTTGCATTTCATAAAAGTGCTTGTATTTTTTAAAATATGTAATATTCTTAATTGTAAAGTATGTCCTTACATTAAATACCTATGCTTGATAGCATGAGTAGGTAATCTCATTTCGGGAAATAAAAATATCAAATTTGGTATAGAAATAGTTTTTAAGTCACATCAAAAGAGGCAGAAAATCCAAAATTATAAAAATTTTTATTTTAACAGTCCCAAAAAAATAAAATTAAAAACATTATTATTTTGTCAATAGATAGCATGATATTCATGAGAAGTTCTAATCTCTTATTTAAAATTACACCTTAAATATTTTATTTCTATGATTAAAAATACTTAAGGAAGAATAAATTATTATTTAAATTAAAATTTTAACAACCTGATAAATTAAAATTATCTGTATTCACACTATGGGTGAGATCACTAAAAATATGAACAATTTTTCCCCTCCCTTAGAAACAAATAAAAATTAATCCAATTGAAAAAAATTAGATATGCTCAATCATAATACATTCTAAACATGCCTCCATATCAACCAAAGTAAATAAATAGTTCATTATTCCAAAGATGGAGACATTAAATGAAAAATAGTAAAAGTCGTTGGCACATTTTACTTGGAAAATAGAGATTGTGGAAAATGTTTCACTGTCAATCATTTTGTGAAGATGGGGATACCAAGAAGTATAGTTTGTAGCAATATTGGAAGAATTTGGAATGGGAAAAATCTGGAAAGAAGTGCTGGTTCTGATTGAAAGCCTAAAAAGATGACTGAAGCATTTAAGGTCTATCTTGAAAAATTGACTGTTGGGACACTTAGTCAAACCCAGTGAAAATTAGCAAGAAAATTCAACATTAGCCAACCCTATGTGAACTAAATCTTAAATAAGAAAAAAAAAAAAAAAAAAAAAAAAACGCGCTAGTCGCTCAACCAGTTTTGACCAAATTTGGAATATATGGGTGTAATCACTAAAAATCTGGATAATTTCACCCTCCTTTAGAAACAAAAAGTAATCCAATTGAAAAAATTAGATATGCTCATAATATATTCTAAACATGCCTCCACTGCAACCAAAATACAAATAGTTTGTTATCCAAAGATAGAGACATTAAATGAAAAGTAGTAAAAAAAAGTCATTGGCACATTTTACTTGGAAAATAGAGATCATGGAAAAATGTTTCACTGTCAATCATTTTGTGAATATGGGGATAACAAAAAGTTTATAGCATTATTGGAAGGATTGAGAATGGAACCAGCACTTCTTTCCAGGGGAAAAACCTAAAAAGAAGTGCTGGTTCTGGTTGAAAGCCTAAGAAGATGACTGAAGCAAAGAAGGCTCATCTTGAAGAATGACTGTTGGGAAATTTGATCAAACCCAGTGAAAACTGGCAAGAAAATTCAACATTAGCCAACCCTATGTGAACTAAATCTTGAAAGAAAGGGATATTCAATAGAAAAAACATATCTCAGCACCCAAATATTCTGAAACACAAATAATTCAACAAAAGGCAAAACTGAACAAGTTCCACAGAGGCATTTTCAAGGCAAAATCTGATTGTTTGGTTATAATGGATGACTAATCATATTTCACAGTTGATGGAAGTAACTGTGCCAGTAATAAGTCTTACTGTCACAAGCCTGGTGTTGATATAAGTCTGTTGGTCAAGTAAAAGCACTCTACAAAGTTCCCAAAGAAGGTTTTGGTGTTGTTGACCATTTCGGAGTAAGAAAGATGCAAGCCATTCATTATCCATCTAGTAACTCTATTGATACAAAAACTTATATAAAAGAGTGTATAAAGACAAAACTGGTCCCATTTCTCAAGAAACACCATCAGATGGTAAATACATCTGATCCTCCCAGCTATCACTATGTAAATGCAACTTTTATCGCATTTGACATCTTGGACATAAAGTACAATTCAAGAAGGTAAACATCCGAAATGTGATAGTTACATCTTATCAAAAAGGTAATGGCACTATCTGAAACAAAAAAACCTATGAAAATGGTTGTGAGACTGATGATGATGTCGAGCTAGAGAAAAAGATTAAGCAGAAGATTTAACTTAGAAACGTATATATGTTAGTATTTGTTAAGCAGAAGATCTGCCAAACTCCATCTTCCATGATCAGGCATCTTATGTCTAAAGCAAAGACAAAAATTCACATAGCTGCTGATTATGGATCAGAGTCGCTTTCTAAATAGTTAATTTTTATGTATAACACACATTTTATTTAATAAAAAGTTTTCTTAAAACCATATATTTGAAACTTTTTTATTGATTTTTAGTGATCATACCCATATATACCATATCAACCAACTAAACATCATATTTTGCAATGGGTGATTGGTGATTTCTATTTAAATAGGCTTTTTTTTTTCCAAGGTAGGACTGCCCATGTGCCTCTGTATATCATTACAGATGCTGTACACGTGTGCATATGCACTTAGGATATACTCTATATACTGCATATATAATATATAATATATATATATATACTGTACATCAGGGGTGGGCAATTATTTTCTGCTAAGGGCCAGATAAACAATCTTCAGGATGAAGCGGGCCGTATAAAAACTGAAAATACCTAAAAGCGAATTTTAATTTACAATTCTGCAATTATTTAATTATGTATTGAAATTACTGATGATAACATTAGATATACTATTAATAATGTTTAAAAATTATTTTGACATAAAATACTCATTTTATGTCAAAATAGAAGTAAGATTGATTTCTGTTTTGCGAGGAGAGAAGGGCTTTTTAAGATAATCATATTGTTACGCATTCTCATTCACAACTCATCAAGTTTAAACAAATTAGAATATTTTCATGAAATTCGATAGGAAAGATGATTTAGACCAGCAACTTTTCGTGGTCACATAAATTTTTTCTTCAGAACCCCTGATTTAGACGCTTCATCTATTATAATTTAAATCAGCGTTTTCCCAACTTTTTCTATGTCGGAACAGTTCATAAAACCTGAAATTTTTACGGACCATCTTGGTTATTTTATAGTATAGGTAAATATTAATAATAAATAAATTAGGTAAGTAAGTATAAGAATTAAGAAAACAAAACAAGCATTATTAAGTTGTAATTATATAAAACGCATGAAAATAGTAAAATAATTTGCGACTCCAGTTTCAACTTGACACAACATTTAAAATCATATGAGACTTATAAAGTGAAGCCTCGCAATTCGACGTCCCGCAATTCGACAGTTGGGTTTCGCGGGATGGCGCATGCGCGTTCATGGAATTGTGTGATATCGTTTGTCAGTTCTTGTCGGGCTGTTTTGGTGCTTGCCGTGTTGTTGGTTTTAATTTTCAATTCTACATTTTTCAGAAAATAAAAAATTTATGCATCAGTAGTTATTGTTATTTTCTCGAGTGAAATTTAGGGATAGATTCGAAGAGAAGTGAACAAAGGAATAATTCGGAAAAGAAGAAAAAACTTGATTGAACGTAGATAATGTGCGGAAAGGTAGAACAATTATAGATGTAGCTCAAAAGTATGGCGTTCCTAGGACAACTTGGCAATGTTTTACAATAGAGAGATATGATGAGTGCTAAGGTGTCTGTTGGAGCGACGAACATTTCTGACAAGAATAGATTTTTTATCAATGAAGAGATGGAAAAGCCGCTTCTCACCCGAATTAGATAAAGACAGCCAATGATCTATGAGAAGGTTAGGCTAATTTTCAAAGAATTGCAGAAAAACTTCAGGATGTACCTCGGATCAAACTGAGGAATGTAAAGCGAGTCGAGGCTGATTTCACAGATTTAAAAGTAGAAAGGTGGACTTTATTCCAACATCCAAGGGCTAATGAATCGAGTATATTGTGTATAAAAATACGTATTTGTATATGCATAAACGATATTTATTACCTTTTTATTTTAGGATCTGGGTCTACAGACTTAATTATAAGTAGGAGAACCTTATTTGAAAAAATGTGCGGAAAAATAAGTTTGGAAACCCATGCAAAGCCTATATTTGGCCAGATAGAAATAAAAACGAGTCATTATAACATTTCAAACACAATTTTTTATTTTATAGATATAGGGCCTACTGGATACTTTCCGCCGAACTTTTCGGACTTCAACAACTTGTTGTCTGAATCGGCTTATTAAAGTGCACCTGAGTATGCAGATTATTGCTTGCTAATTCAGTCATTGCCAGTAATTTTATATCCCTAATTTGCTACATTAATATTTATTATGTTACCTAATGTATTTATAAAACATAAAAGTAAAAGATAATCAACGAAATAGTGTCCTATCGTATAAATTTAAAACCCATTCAATGCACCTTCCTACCCCCGTTGCTAAGCGACTGCCTGCATGATCACTAGCACGTTATACTTACACCGATCTACTGCTGGAGTAATTACGCGATCCGTTTTTGCATATTGCAGGAAAGCCCAACCGTTTCCGCTAATGTTCGGATCTTTCTGCAACTAACTGTACGATTTCGTCCAGCACGATGCAGTCCAGTAGCTGCCGATTTTGACAGCAAAACGTTTACGTGCTCCCATTGGCCGTATAATGGACCCGTAACTTTTAAAACATCATATCGAAATAGCCAATAACGAATGTTATAAAAACAACCAATCGAATACGTCGATAGAAAAAGTTTATTTCGAAATGGAGAAAGAGGAGGTTGTTTTATCTATTTCGATAAGTATAATGTTTTACTTAACACTTTTCAAAGGAAGACACAATCATATAGTGGTAAGAGTAGTGGATAATAAACGCTTCGTTATTCTAAAACTAAA
The DNA here is from genome assembly GCA_000484575.1 of Olivierus martensii. Taxonomy (NCBI): domain Eukaryota; kingdom Metazoa; phylum Arthropoda; class Arachnida; order Scorpiones; family Buthidae; genus Olivierus; species Olivierus martensii. Next base: position 15,048 of record AYEL01071671.1, read on the forward strand.
TATTTTATAAAGCAAGAATGAACACCTACAAGACCAAGCTGTACTGTATTCTGTTTATGAACTTATCATTTTGTTTAATTTGGTCCGCTATTCTACCCCAAGTATTATTTTTTTAATATTTTGTTCTGATATTCTTTTCGGGATTTATCATAAACATAAACATTTTCACCAACCAATTTATTAATATTTCATTGTTTATCGCCATGTTTTTCAAAGCTCTTGTTTACAACAAAACATTTCTTATTGGTTATCGGATCGGTGACATCAATCCGTAACGTAGAAAGTAGGATCGAAGGTACAGTGCAGTGCAAAAAGTTTTTCCTATGTGTCAAAGTTGTTCGGCTTCCTTACAGTACTTCAATCCAACGAGATTGCTTTTTCCAGGCGTCCATTCGAACATGCTTAGTGTGGGACGATTCCATTAAGGTTTTACGTTAGCGTCAGGGGTAGATAAGTTTTACGTCACGTGCTCAAATATGTTGACAGTAAGATAATTTTTGGTTGTTCTGTAGGGAATTTTTGTGTTATTAATAATAAACTAATCTATTTTGTTA
>AYEL01071673.1:0-153824 GCA_000484575.1 Olivierus martensii
CCTTGTTTTCAAGGTTTGTGTTACTGTCTGTTAAATGGCACATGTACCCCGATATGTTGCATAAATAAACATGTTTAAAGGTTTTGTAATAAGTGCGTTATTTTTAATTAAAAACCATCAGATCTTTTTGCCGGACCCTGTATATCTGATCCATTCTATGTATGAAATGAATAACAAATATAAATTTTTAATGGAATAGCAGAAGTTAATTCACAAACAATGAAAAATTTTCATTATCCTGTTACAGGTTATTTTTCATCATTCATTTAAGTTGATTGATAGAGTGAAGAATAAATGTCTTGTATTTTGTGTTGACAGAATTGAATGAAAATCTATGTATCATTTGAAGTGAAAATACCTTACTTAGGGAATTCAGATAACTTAGATATCCATAAAATCCTGAGAAATATAAGAAAAATGTTAGATAAGTAAGAAATCTCATTTTTTTAGAAATATGATAGCCTAACTTGAAGACACTTGCAAATAATACTTCTAATATCCTAAATATCTATCAATCTGTTTATACAAAACTTAGTATTTTTCCTAATCATTAATTACAATGTGATTATAATCATGATGGAAGAATAAATTTGATAGTTTTGTTGTTATATTGAAAATTTTTATCAAATATATAAATGTCAGAATTAATAATTACCAGTAACTTGGAATGAAGTTACAGCAAATTAGATTTTGATTAAAACAATTCCTATAATAAATTATAGTCAGTAATAATTTCTTTAGAATGACTGCTGTATATCTTGATATTGTATTTTTATAACATATTCAATGATTACTCATTATTTTAGAATTCTTACTAAAATAAAAAAGAAGAGAGACTAAGAAGAATTCTTAGGACAACAATAGTTACTGATGTTTGTCCAGAGAACTGATGTCACTGATCGTCACTGATGATATTGACTGATTTTTAGATATAATGAAAATGAGTATAATGCTTAAAATATATTTCACAATAAAATTATTTACATAAACAAAAGTACTTTGCTAGTTATTTATTAGGTTTTTATGAAAAGAAAATAATTGAAATGAATTATTTTTTTTATTTAACACAAATATCATTTAACCTTTAAGCCTTTATTAGTAAATATTTTAATATCAAACATTTTCAATACACTTGGCATTTTCCTTATCTTCTAATTCATGTATTAAAAGTTGAGGAAGATGCCAATGGAATTTAAAATGTTTGATATTAAATTATTTAACAATTAAAGGATTAAAGACTAAATAATGTTTGTTTTGAGCAGTTTTAATGACAAATATACAAATGAATTAGTTTTGAAGTATTTTGTCTAATTTCAATATAAATATAATTTCTTTTAAAGAATTTAAATCTTGAATTCCACATGTCAATATGAAAGGATTTCCTAAACAAAACTAATTCATTTGTATATTAAAGTATTTTGTCTAATTTCAATATAAATAAAATTTCTTTTAAAGAATTTAAATCTTGAATTCCACATGTCAATATGAAAGGATTTCCTAAATAGTGATATCAAATTATCTATGAATGTTATAAAATAATATTTTTCCATTGGATTTATATGCAATAGAAAAAAATGAAATATGTTTTCTTTATTTTATTTGTGAAGAAAATTTAATAGCTTATTATATTATTATAGCTTTGAATAATTTTTTGTAGTAGTAAATTATTATGATTATTGTTTCTTGCAAAAATATTTTATGGAATTGCTAAATAATAGCAGGTATTGATTTTACTGGGGAAAATTTCCTTCTTTTTGTTTTTTAATAGATTTTATGCCATTTTCTAGCCAGATGGTATAAAATTGTGCACCAATTCCAGTGCTCACCTCAAACTGCCCATGCTGTCATTAGATTGTTTGATAGGCATTCTGGAATGGGTTCAATGGGCTGAACCAAGATCTCTAAAATTGAATCCAGATATTACAGGTTAAAAACAGCAGGTGTAGCAATCTGTAGATAGAAGTCATATGCAACACTTCTATAGCAGAAGCCAGGCTAATTAATAAGAATTTTCTTTAACAAATTACATTTTTTAACTTTTGCTATTATAATGCTAATTATTGATATAATTTTATTAGTTATATAATTAGATGAAATTTTGATGAAAAATGGGTGACTTAGAACTCAAAATTGCATTAATTTTTTCCAATAAATCAGTTGCATTGGTTATATAATTAGATGAAATTTCGATGAAAAATGGGTGACTTAGAACTCAAAATTGCATTAATTTTTTCCAATAAATCAGTTGTAATTTAGCTCCCAATTTGTGACAATTTTATTTGTTATATCATCATTTTTCAGATATATTTCTCATAAACTAAGGTTAAATGAATTATTATTTAGATTAAACGTATACAATTTATCTTCATTAGTATCATGTACATTTTTAATCTGAAATATCTCAGACTATACAATGAAATTTTATAAATCTTTTGATTTATGTTTCTATAAGCTCTATTTAGAGTCGTTAAATGAATTATTATTTAGATTAAACATATACAATTTATCTTCATTAGTATCATGTACATTTTTAGTCTGAAATATCTGACTATACAATGAAATTTTATAAATCTTTTGATTTATGTTTCTATAAGCTCTATTTAGAGTTTAAAGCTATTAAATAATTTTTTAAAATGCCCATTCTAAAAAGATATATAAAATTACAAATATTGACAAAATGTTATAACAATAGATGGCATGATGTATCCACCTAAAATTCTTTTTGTGGATTAAGTTATCATCATATCTCTCAAATGATAATTATGCATATATATTATATTTAAGGCGAACATAAATTACTAACAGGATCACAACAAATAATTATTTAAATAGAAATGAGGTCATAACACCCATATTTCAATTTTAATGACTAATAAGTCATTTAATAATGTCCTGATATTTGAAATTTTTGTAGAACTAAGAAGAGCAATCTGTGAAAAATGGTGATAATCAATCTGAGCTGATTTGATGTAAAAATTAGGAATTTTTATAGTTTTAAGATATGCTATGCTTGTTATTTATGCTTTATGAAGACAGTGGTTTTCAGTTTTTAATAGAATATGTTTTAAGATATGCAATAATTGCTAAACTTACAGCCACTTATCATGAGAATGCAAATCAAGAGTGCATTATTTTTTTGCTTATTGGCAGGATATAACAAAGAAGACTATAAAGCTAAGATTGAAGAAATTTGTTGAATCAACTATCTGAAATATAATTCTTGTAAATATGAAAGTGGTAAAAGAATTCATGTTGTCTCTATTTCCAATTTCAACATACTTGTTAGAAGCAAAATAGGATGCATTGATTTGGCCACTCTTATTGCTAGTTCCACCATTGTGATGCCACTATGACCATGATATTACCAGTTATGTTAATGAAATTCTGTTCCACCAATTATTGTTAAATTTAAATAGTGGTTGAGTTCATTGATAAGCACTGTTAAAATCAATATTAGAATAATTAAACAACAAATTTAGTCCAATATATCTTTTGAGTTTTGCTAATAATAAGAAAAAAGATACAAAAATAGAAGAAATTTAATAATAGTGAATTTTATATTTGTTTTTCAAATCATAATTATCAAATTGTAATTGTACATTCAAAATGATTAATCACTTTGAAATCAATTGTTAATGCTTATGTTGTTTTTATATTGAGGCCTTTTAAAATGGATATAGATCAATAGATTATTTTACTTGAATTAATTTTTTAAAGGACATTGTATTTCCAAGATATATGGTTATTTTTAACATGAATTTACACAATGAATCATAATTTGCATTTTTTATCATATACTTGAAGGTATCTATAATAAATACAGTAATCTCATCTTTTAGCAGCAAACTATATATTTTGGAAAAATGCACAATCTAAAATCATTTTGAATTATCAAGCAAATTTATGATGATTACTTCCAAAAGTAGTCATTTTGGATTGTGCATGTGATGGTATAACATCATTTCCTATTACATATTTTAATTTGATCAGTAGACATTTTGCTAGAAATATGAAATAACAATTACAGTTTTAAATATTTGCTGTCAGGAAACATCGTTAAGGAAAGTCAGTGGAATGGTCTATTTTTACTAATCATTGTTACATTGACAGTTTTGTTTACTGACAGCAGTGTAAGATGTTGATGAAATTGGCTTTTAATGAGTTTATCAATCTTGACAGATACAAGTACTCCTTGACTTAGGCTGCTTCAATTTATGATGATTTGTTCTTATGACAGTGATGTAATCAGTAAATTCTGTGATTGGTCAATGCATTTCAGGGGATTCAAATCCCTCATTCAATAGTTTGATGTATGGAAAGTGTTCTTTTTTTTGTGTCTGGTTCTTGTAGTTTTATGTTCTTTGTTTATTAAGATAATGTATAGTGTCCTAGTAAAATTTAATTTTGAAAAATTTTTAAGTTATGGTCATTTTTTACTTCTAACCAAATTGATTTGCAGTGGCGAGGTTTGGACCAAGCTTATCATAAGTTGGACTATTTGTATAAAGATGCTTCAAGTCACCTTCAGCAATTCATGATTTACTTAATTATAAATTTTGCATATGTACAGAAACCCTATCCCACTTCAAGGATAACAATTTCAAGCTATTCTTTAGTTCTTTATTTAGGTTTAACATATTAAATTTACTTGTTGTCATTAATACTTCAATATTAACAACAAAAAGTAAATTCAATGTGTTCATTCTTCAAAACTGTTGTTCAATTACATTAATAATTAGCTCATAAATATTATTTTACAATAGTCAAATTTGAAATTGACAACAAAAGTATTCTTGGATTCATCCTAAAATCATAAATCATCATAGCAAATTGGATAATAAAGTTGATATTCCTAAGAGAATTAGGAATGTCAACTTGCCAACTTTATACTTTATTTGAATTCACAGATATGTGGTATGATCACAAATAAAATAAACACCAAGAACATTTCCTTCAGTTTCTTACTTCAGACAAAATTAATTGTACATAATTGTAAGGACCTGACTAGTTTCTTAGGACACCAAGATTCTAGTATTATTGATTTGACAATTTTCATTATAAAAGTAAATAAATCATTAACCGAAGAATTTCATAGCAGGGTTCATTATTACAACATAGGTATATTTTTAGATTATCTTTTCAATCTTCAACTCTCTTCAAGATCAATTTAGGATGAAAATTAAATTATATAATATAGCTTGGGGTAACTAAGACAGTCTCTGCAATGGCTGTACTTCTAAGATTCAAGCATTCCGTGAAAAGGTTACTGCTTAAATTTTATTTATAAATAACATATACAAATTGACCAGGATAATGCTAAAAATGTTAAAAATATAAATAAATTACAAGAAATTTCATAAATGAAACAGTTACAATCCTTAAAAGGAGTAAAATTAAAAATGTAATTTACTAACAACTTGAAGTAAGAGTTTCCCTAGCATGGAAGTTTGCAGTTAATAAGAACTTATAAAAACATTGTTTCTGTATATTATTTATTTTAATGGAAAAAAGTTGTTTTATTAACACTTTTTTAGATTTTAGTTGATAAGGACTTTGTAAGCTACTTTATTAATTAATTTAATTAATAGATAACTATTTTTTATGTAACTGTAGCAGCCCTACACAAACAGGCTGAAACTTTGAATTAAGTTCAAAGATTATTTCATTAACATAGAATATTCCAGAATATTTTTGTTTTACATAAATATAAATATTATTTAAATGTTAAAAAAAGTTTATCTAGTTTCTAATGATTTTGCAGCATTGACATAGATCTGTGTTAGTGATATGTGTACTAAGATAGTCATATAATCAACTGAAAACATTTTATTTTTCAGATAAGTTATTTATGCTGCTTTTTGAGATAGTTATTATCTTTTTGATATACTGTTTATCAAATCAGTTCTGTCCCATTTTTTTTATTATATAAGTTATTTATGCTGCTTTTTGAGCTAGTTATTATCTTTTTGATATACTGTTTATCAAATCAGTTCTGTCCCATTTTTTTTATTCCTTTATGCGAAAGACATTGGAAAGGCTCCAAATTGATCATATAAATTATTTCATTCTCCTTAAATCAAAATTAGTTCCATGAAACAGAAAAACACTGTTGATACTGTTAACAGATTTATGTCTATAATTAAATCATTTTTAAATATCGTTTTGTCTGGTTCTATCATTAGACATCAAAGGAGTTTTTGGTCATTAAAAAGTCCCTATTCTAATTGACAAAATGTGTCCAGCAAAATCTAATTGGATTTGCTCAAAGTTATTTTCAAGATGAGAGAATTAGACTTCAATATACAGATAATTCAAGTTCAGATGGTCACATGAGATTCCAGAGAGATCCTTGTTAGATCTGCTTTTGAAATTTATTGATAAATGATAATTCTTATGCTTCCCCTTTTCAAAGGTACAGACTTGACACATTTTTCTGATGAATGCCTTCTCACTATTGTATAGTCTGTCCAATGAAACCTGGTAGTTCAGAATTGGATTAGTTCATTTCTCTGTACTTTTGAGAGATTACAGTACATGTTTAGGCAGGGCATAGTTAAATTTATATTCTAACAAACATGTAATAAATAAGATCTCATTATATTTCAAGGGCATAACGTTTTAGAATTTGCAAAATTTATTTCAAATTGGACTACTAAATAAAAATTTTTGCATGTATGAACTTTATAATAATACCATATTTTCTCAATTAAAAGAAAATCTACTTTCCCATTACTGAATTAATCATCTATTTTTCCTCTTTTTGATAGTATGATTATTTCAATATTATTGTATATCAAAAATAATACTTCAAAAAACCTTAATTATAAGGCTAATTTTTAAAATATCAACAATATAAAAAATTAACAAGAGCTATGAATTCAAACTTTTGAAATAATGTTGATTATATAATGAAATTCTTTATTAGGAAACCTATCTCTTGTTTATAGTGCTAACATGTTAAGCATCTGATAGATTATTTTTAGAAAATATGATCTTAGAATAGTTAAACTGAGTGCTGTTTTGGATGAATGCATATATCAGAAAGGTCATATCCTAAGAATCAAAGACAAATTATTTTCAGAATACATTCTTTATTTCACTGATAAATTTGATTGCTCTTTATGAACACAAAAAATGCATTTCAATTTCAGTTAATTAGTCCACATCAATTTTGTCAAAAATATCCAAAGGTAATTGATTTATTTTCTCCTTCCTTTTTCCTTTTTTGCAGCATTCATATATATTTGTTTATCCGAGTTGAAGGTATCTTATAAACAATCGGATAATCACAGGATTATTTTTTTAATTATAATTTTTACTATACTATTTGAGTTTTCATATACAAAATGTAATTTTAAATTAGTTGATTTAAAACAATTTCATTACTTTTGTTTTTATAAATTATTGCAAAACTATTATATTTATAATGAAGATAATACATATTTCATAGCTAGCATGCTTGCATTATCTATGAAATATTTGGTTATTCATTTAATGCCAAAAATACTGAATAGATAAAACTAAAATATGAAATAACTTTAATTATAATGTGAAATATTACTTTTTAATGGCATATCTATCTATACAAAAATATATTATCTATCACAAAAAATACATCTTGATGACTGCAGTGTCTACAATTGCTATTTGATATATGGTGATCTTTGATATCTGCAATCAAGCTTGTGAAAACTCCATTGGAGTTTTCACAAGCTTGATTGCAGATTCTGATCAATTAGCAAGTATCAATGATTAATTTCATTTATTTTATTAACATATTATTATTTTAAATTATAATACATTATATTATAATGTTTCTCTTTAGAATAAAATTACAAACTTAACACTGTTTAAGAGTTATTCATTGTGAAGTTAGCTAATGGCTGGAATCTCACAAAGCAAGAACCAATTACCATATTACTTAGCTAATGGCTGGAATCTCACAAAGCAAGAACCAATTACATATTTCCATAGAGTAATACTTCGATTAGCGCGAGAAATTCGTGGAACCAATTATTCGCTATACTTTCAAGTAGAGAAATTCGTGGAACCAATTATTCGCGCTAATCGAGGCCTACCTGTATAATTCGTAGAACCAATTATTCGCGCTAATCGAGGCCTACCTGTATAACTAATGTAATTGTTTAAATAAATTATTTTGTGTTTGTTAGGTTTATTAAAACTTCCACCATAATAAAATCTACAATTTATGAATTTTAAATAGAATTAAAAACATCAATACTAATTTCCAGATAATTTGAATTTATTTTTGCCAGTAATTTAGCAGAATGAAAATTTTTGAGAATTATATAAATTTAAGGCAATATTTGATGAAAATTTTTAAGTAATAAGTAAAATTACAATGAATGAAATGTTTATTTGCCAAATTATTAAATTTGAAGATCACTTGGCATTTAGCAACTCTTATATTCAAAATCCAATGGCAAGCAATAAATAATAATTATCAAACTATTGTATTGTACTATAATTATATTTATATTAATATTTTTGGAATGTTTTAACATCAGATAAAATGGCAGAACTTTTTGGTATCCAAAAACCAATTAAAAATTTTTACGTTGGAATTAATGGAAAATAATTTATGAATTTTGGAACAGTTCTTTTAAGGTCCTAATAACCTTCATAAACCAAGGGATACTTGTAGTAATATAAGTTATCAATAAAAATAGTAAATCATATAACATTGTAAACACTGAATAAAACAAATCTGAAGCATTTTAAAATCAAATATATTTTATACACTTTTCAAAGTTATACCTTACCTTTTATAAATAATTGCATTATACAATTTTATTCAAAAACTAAGACACACACAAAAAATTATTAAATATTTAATAACAGAATTTTCCCAGCATTGCTTCAGCAATTTTAAAAATATTTATTCTAGAGAAAACTGCCTTTCACTATTTTATATTGGTTTCATTCAGGGCTGGGGTATTGGTGTCAGTAGTTTTAAGAGGTATCAGTGTCAGCAATAACTCTCATTGTTCATAATTTATTAGTTTTAAATTTAAAAAATGTATTAAATAATTATTTGCTTTTTTAGTGAAGAAATAATTTTTTCAGTAATAAATATTGAATAAAAATGTATTCTAAAAAATCATTTGTGCATGTTTACTGTCAGAGGTGTCGGTGTCAGAAAAAAAAATGTAGGTGTTGGTGTCAGTATTCCTGCCGACACCCCAGCCCTGGTTTCATCTACAGTTTTCGAAATTCAGTTTCCTTAATGCTATATTCATAATTTTCAGAATCTGAAGATTATGAATCTTCATTCTTCAATTCAAAAAAAAGATTTACACACAAGATTAATACTACTACAATATTGTGCATTATCCATACTGCAAATTGGCTGTGTTGCTAACATTCATTGAACTGCAATCAAATAGGGATTTTCTTTGATCAGAAAATTATTTCAAGCATTGATTTTGCTTGAAGTATATCCCAGATTTACAATCATCAATAGTGCTCATATGAAATACAATACAATACTGTGTAAATTTAAACAATTTTATTTTATTCAGTTGAGATATCCAAATGTGCAATTTGTTTTTTGTTGAATTTCCATAAAAAGGATATGAAAAATTCATTAAACAATTACTTTTTAAGTAAATCTGTAGAGATTAAACACTATTAGCAGTGAAGAATAACCATTTCATACGAAATAAAGTTATTCTTTTTATTTCATATGAAATAAAATTATTCATCACTGTTAATAGTGCTTAATCTTTACAGATTTGTATAAGTAAACTAAGTTTAAGCAATTACTTTTTATAAAAATATCACTTATGGTCTTGAATTTTGTTATTTGTGCTTAAAAGTATGCTCATAAATTTGATGTTTGCTGATCGAGCACCCCTGGTTGGGAACCACTGAATATACATGAAATATGCTATACGACAAAGATATTAAATCTTCAAAAATAATTACTGGTAGTTTTATTATTGTTACTTTGAAAATTTTATACAGATTAATATCTGTGGATTAGTTGCAAGACACTTTAATCTTGAATGGTTCTTAACTTATTAAAAATTGGTCCCAAATGATCTTAAATATTGAACAGATTTCAGATGTTAATGCTTTTTGTGTAAATTTCTAAAATTTTTGTCACTAGAAAATATTCAACATTAATTTTTTTCAACATTCCTAATGAGGTCAGATCTTCCTAGTTTATATAATTCAGATTAAAATTAAGAAAAAAAAAATGTATTGATGTATGGGATTGTTTTTTAAAAGCAAAATCCTAAATATTTTAAAAAATAAACTGCTTGAACATTTTAAATGAATAAACATTCAAGTACAGGTTTATCAATTTATAAGGCTCAATTATACAAGATATCACTTATACAATCAAATGTAACATGCACTAAAATTTAAATTTAGGGGAAATATATACAAAAAAACAATTTCAAAGCTGAATACAACAAGCACTTTGTTAAATTTAATGATACACAAAATATGGCGACACCATAAGACACATCAACTGTGTTATAACAATGTTAAAACTTAATTTCAACTTTTTAAAAACATTTACTAAATACACCTAGCCCTCGATTTGCATGGCACTCAATTTACACAGTTTCGCTTTTACATGGAAAATGAAAATTAAAAAATTCTCATTTTTGCAATTCCTAATGAGGTCAGATCTTCCTAGTTTATATAATTCAGATTAAAATTAAGAAAAAAAAGGGAAGATAAGTCTAAAAGACAGTAGTACTTAAAAGGAAGATATATGACGAATATATGGAAGACTATATCAGACAGACAGAAGCGGAATTTCTTAACAGAAACCCAACAATAGCACTAGAAAAGAAATGTGAAAAACTATTGAAGAACAAAGACCTACCGGAGTTTCTAAGAGTAAAGAAAACGACTGACTCGGATGCCCTAGATTATTCGGTTATGCCAAAATGCATAAAAACCTGTTAAAGTTCCGCCCGATTGTTGAGAAATACCGATCACCCACATACAATCTCGAAAAAACTATGGCCAAATGGATTAATTCACATCTAACAGGCTATCGTTACGTGTAAGCTCGGCAGAAGAATTTATTAAGAAACTGTATGAAACAAGGCTAGAAGGAGATACAGTATTTATTACTATGGATTTTGAAAAACTTTACCCTTCTTTGAATATAGCACCGACGTGCATATGCTTGTATAGATTCCTGCTTGAAAATCTCCCGACATCGATGCACAACCTGAAGCTATGTAGGGAACTTGCCGACTTATTTTGTTATTATTCTTTTTACAGGTATAACGGAAATATTATTCCGTTATCATTTATTATTATTATTATTACAGATTATTATTCTACAAGCAGAGAAAGGGTATTCCGATAAGGAGTCCTCTCGCAGGAGTTTTAGCGGAACTAGTGCTACGATCCCTAGAAGAATCCACAGTGCAGAATATAATTCAAGAGGCTACCTTATACATCCATTACATAGACGATATTTTCATCATATGGAGTCAAGCAGATAGAACGGAAGAGCTGCAGAACGCCTTCACGACAACAAGCTACGGCCTTAAGCTGAACATTGAGCAAAAAGAAGAAAAAATGATACATTTCCTAGATGTGCAAATCATATACGAGCCTCCTACGATCTTTACAACAGTATACAGAAAGCCCTCTAGTGTTGAAGTAATTATACCTAGATAGTCCGCTGATAGATGGAAGTATAAGAAAGTGGCAATTAGGTTGTACCTCAGAAGGACTCTAACCCACTGCAGCACAGAGAGCTTTCTAAGGATAGAAATCGAAAAAATAAAGCAGATAGCAAGCAGGCATGGATACTCAAAGAATATCGTGGACAAAACACTGAAAGAAATAAAGCTAAGGAATGTAGAAGAGGATAACTTGAGGCAAGAGATAAGGGATCGAGACCGGACGGATGATAACGCAGCAGGAGAAGAGCAGTATGAGGTTGTTACAGATGTATTAGAGAAATTCAATACAGTGCGGAAATTACTCAAACATAAAAAGAAAAAACCATGTTTTAAAAGGCCAAGCACAGTAACAAATTTACTTAAAAACGTAAAAGATAAATATGATAGACAAGAACAATCTGGAGTGTACGAAATACTCCTTGTAAACATAGATAGTCAGACAAAAGAAGTGTACGTAGGAGCCACATGTAGAAATCTGAGAGACAGGCTCAAAAAACATGAGATGGATCTAAAGAAAGGCCTGCAAACTACGGCCCTAGCTAGAAGGGCATATGAGTGCGATATAAAAGTAGAATGGAAGGATGCCAGGGTGATAAGAAGAGTAGAAGATGTGAAAGAATTGTCTGTAGCAGAAGGAATAAAAATATTAGAAGGAAGTAAAAAGGGAAAAGTGATTAATGAAAGGCAATCTATCTACCATTGCCATGGAAGTATATTATAAAGCAAGGGCAGACAAATGATAGACTGGTTAGATTAGGAGAATGAGATGTCTAGATCCTGGAAAGAGTGGTGACATTTAGATGGAGTATATCAAATAGATATAAAAAGACAATCGTTAAGAAGTACTTTATTTATTCAATAACGTAGGGTTATAAGTACCAGCTTTTGAACTTTTATTGAGAAAGTATCATAAGAAAATGGCAAGTCCTCTTTTATTAAAGAATGATTAAATATACTAATTTACATAAAAACTACTTAAACAGTTTATTATGTTATATGTTTAAAAATTTTTATGTTTTTAAGTTATTATGTTATGTGTTTAAAAATTTTAAATTATTGTAACGCGCTTTATATTCTAGTTCGATTTTTAATTTTGTTCGATTATCTTAGTTTGATTTATAATGACTGTGTTCTATATTTGATAAATTAAAACTGGTAGATTAATGTATGAGCTGAAGAGGGCATTCAAATGCCAAAAACGTTACTCATTAAATAGTTTTACTAAAAATATGTGGTAGTTTGGTCTGCTCATTAGTGCTAAAGAAACGAATTAAAGTATATATAATATTCATTCAAAACCAAAAATCCAAATATTGCAATTGAAAATATCAAGATTATTTTGCATGCTTAAAAACATCTTACTTGTTATCAAGAATATATCCTTCAATAATGTGTGAATTATGTCCAAACCAACTGCAAGGCTTAAAATGAAGAACAGCATTTAAACCAGTTTTTTTACAAACAATATTTATATCACCAATCTGCAAAAAAAATTTTTTTAAAGTAGAATATAAATAAACTGTCAGTGATTTTGTTAAAACTAAAAAAAATAAATTAACTATTATAATTTAAATAAAATAATTTTTAACAAAATCTTTATAAAATTCATTAGTATGATTTATCTTAACCCTAGATTATAATCTCTGAACTATCTACATTATGATTTCACTGTGAATTACATTATTATGAAACTTTCATAAAATTTATTACTCAAAGAAAATCCTGTGTAACTTGGAGAAATAATATTTTTATTGACTTTTTGGTACAAATCTTTGGAGCAATCACACTTTGGAAGAACTAGTTTAAAAAATAATTGAAATAATTAAGGAGCACATCCAGGACAAATGTTAACATCATGTGTATGACATATAGTTTTTTACAAAAAAAAAGAAAAAAAAAAAACAAAAGTTTATGGTCATTTTTCTTGATTTAGATGGACACAGAGCACAAAATTTTTACGAGAGACTAGCCTGAGGGTCAACAGTGACAGCATTCTGTTCAATTTGTAGAATTTTTTGATAGGTTCTCTGACATCGCATTGTAAAGTTGGGGTGTTGAATCTTTCAAGCAAATGATCATTCATGAGGTCTTCTGCCATTTTTAAAATGAAATCCTGGATAAATGTTTTTCTTATCCTGAGTATTATAGAAAACTATAACATATAACATATGCACTTATAATTGTCAGGTTTAGCATATTGTAAAATAAGCAAAGTGGCCACCTTTTTGTCTTCCTACAGGTCGACACGCTGGAGCACATTTAGTTTATTGTATCAACAGTTCCTTTTGTAGAGTTAAAAAATTCTATTATTTCAGGTTTTCTACTGGTTGTATTGATGTTGATCATGAGTTGTTGAAATAGGTAAACCACTTTTTACTTTGGTTTATAACTAAAGTTTTGTCAACATCAAAGCAGAATATTGATGTACCAATTTATAAAATTGGTACATCAATGTTCTGCTTTGAAGGTTGTTTTTGGAATTTATTCTATTAACTAGTTATAAGTGCACTAATATCTTTTTTTTATTTAGTTCTAATACTTTTTCATTATTTTTAACAACTGTGAAGTCCCAGTTGTTCATTTTTTATATAATCTTAAATTTATTTGTTATTTTCAGAATTTATTTTCTGGAAGTTAGGAGACCTGGCCAGGAACTTGTAGAGCAGCAGTGGGCAACCTTTTTTTTTGTAGGGGGCCGTATAGAAAAATTTATGGTGGGCCACTGGCAGATACGAATTTTTATAACTTTATGAATATTAATTAGGCTTAATTACAAAAACTTGCTGGACGGTAAATTGGCTGAAACTGTAACGGCACGGACGTCAACGGGTTAATGATTGTTATTCTATCTCTGTATGATTGTGTATTACTCTGCAGGTTGTGAACATTGATTTCTTGTGAAGTGGTTAGTTTTAGTAGAGTCATAACTATTAAATTTAATTAGTTATTGATGATTTTAAATATTGAAACTTTGCAGTTTTATATTCTATAATAAATTTTATTAGAAATCATACTGTATAACTAGCTTCTAATCTTTCCCATAATACATACATATTTCAATACGTTAACTAAAACTTTCTAAAACTACTACTCAATAAAATAAAATTAAATGGAACAACGATTGTTCCATTTAATTTTGTAAACTGAAGATGGTATCAAAGATACCGAAAGCATTTTTTGAGTTTGAATAAAGTAGTAAAGTGACATTAGCTGCTGAAGTGCTTGTTTTCAAGGTTGTTACATACATATTTCTTAAAATTTATCAATAATATCTTTTCAATAAGTAATATTAACCCTTTACATCCCATGGTATCAAATAAGAAACACTTAGGTTATTATTTTTCCTACTTTCAAGGTTGTTCTTTGACAATATAAAACTATTTAACTTCTTAAAACAATGATTATATATTACTTCAAATGTATTAATATCTAATTTATTTTTCATCTTTATATAAATTTGAATATTATTTATTATGGTATTTTGTTGTTCTGTTTGATTATGCTAAATCTAATAAATATATTGATTTAAATAAGTAAATTATTTTGTGTCTGTTAGTTTTATTAAAATAATTATTATTATAAAATCTATAATTAATGAATTTTTAACAAATAGAATTCCAAAAAATTGGATTTATTTTTGCCAGTAATTTAGTGAAATGAAACTTTTTGAGAATTACATAAATTTAAGATAATATTTGAATGAAAATTTTATAATTATTAGATTTTAATTTGAAGATATTTGACACTTAGCAGCTTTGAAATTCAAAATCAATTGGCAAGTAATAAGAGTATATAAGTAATAACTATCAGAAACTATTGCATTATAATATAAATAAATATATTTATGTTAATGCTTTAACATCAATAAGTAAAATGGCAATGAATTTCTTGTGCCTAAGAACTAATTAAAAAGCTCTTACATTGGAAATAATGGGAAATGAGGTTTCAGTTTATGAATTTTCACTAACAAATAGTTTTTAAGATCACAGTTATCTTTGTAAATTGAAGAATACCTATATATATATATATACTGCAAACTTCCTTGATTAATATGTTTTTAGGACTTTAAAAAAAAATCTTATTCTCATAATAATGACTGCTAAATAATATATTGTACAGTGCTTTGAATTAAAATAAAAAATTTTTGAAAATAAATTGTGTTTATTAAATGTGTACAGAATGTTGATTTTCTTATTAAAAGTTTTCTACTGAAAACAGATAATTTGGGCATTATAGGGTTAAGCAATGTAGAAAATAATGCTTGGAAGACTGAAGATTTAGAAGCTTAGAAAAAACATAGTATGAACACATGGCTAAGTTTACAACAGTGCTGTCTTAACTACATTATGGGCCCGAGCAAAATATAATAAAATAAATATATGTTTAATATTATTTAATATGTGCTGGTGCCCCTATGACAATCACTCACAGGAATAAAAAATAAATGGTCGATAATATTAAACATATATTTATTTTATTGGCATTTCAACAAAACTGGTGTTAAAACATTAAAAACATACTGTACAGCAGCAACTAATCAACATGATAAACATTTGAACAATACACAAGGTTTCAAAAACACAATAATCAATAATACTCAGTAAGCCACACAGATTACATGGCACAGTATGAAATTACTATGAACTTCTTATTATAACAAGCATTTGTGACATTTCTTTTCAGAGAATTGCTAATCTGTGTATGTCATTGACATACACAGATTAGCATCGGGCCTCTATGCTCATGGAGCCTCCAGGCAAGTGCCCATCAGGCCCATGCATTAAGATGGCACTGACTAGAGTTCTATGCTTATAACTTTCTATAAACATATCTACAGCAGGGAAATGTACATTGTATTTATTAGACTGATCAATTTCAGAATCAATTTTAGAAAAAAGTTATTCTTCTGTCTATATTATTTTATATTATTCATTTATATTAATATAAAATTCCATTTAATAATGAAGTTTAATAGATGTAATATAGCTTACTTGTTCAAGCCACATTTTTCCAACAATGACATTATGAATTCGACCATCTATACAATTCCAAGTGTAAACATCATTATTCCTAAAATAAAAAGTAATTATTTTACTTTTTCTTACAAGCAGAATTCAATTTTTGGCCAAACTAGTTTTAACTGATAGAAATGATGACATTCAGATAATAGTAGTTTATACTTAAAAATTATAGCAAAATTAGTTTAAAATTAAAGAAATTTGATAAATTTATTTTTTACAGTTAATTATTTTAGGCCAAACCAAATTTGTGTAATTTTTAATTTAAAACTGTAATAAATATGTTTAAGATAAAAAATGAAACTTTATTTTTATACTGCAATTATTATGACATTTTGAAAATGTCATAATTGGCATCTACTGCTATTCACATAAATAACAATATAAGAAGCAAAAATATTGGACTGAAGTTAATGAGCAATTATTAAATAAAATTAAGAAAAAAAAATAAATAAATATATATATATAATGTTTGATGAAAGTTGTATATAGACTTATGGTATGCTTATAAATTATTTTACTATAGTTACAGATAATTCAATATTTTATCTTCTAGATCAATGCTTCTCAAAATTTTCCACTTGGCGACCCCTTTTACCCCGAGAAAATATTTTTGCAATCCTGGGTATATAGAGGTATATAAACTAGGAATTCAAATTAAAACTATAAACAACTGAGTTCTGCTGCTTCTAATAACACAAGAAATCACAACAAGCACTTGAAATAATTGCTTGTTGTGATTTCAAATTAAAACATTTGCTAAAATTTTTGTGACCCCCAAAGTTTGTTATGCAACCCCATATGGGGTCACGATCCATACTTTGAGAAGCACTGTTCTAGATTATCCAAACGTTTGATTAATGTAATCCAGATCATGCCAAATCCTTTTGATCCAACTAATCAAATTTTTGCAGTAAATTCAAAGATGTTATGAGCTGATGATGGTTAATAAAATAACCGAAAGTATTTCTAACTGATTTATTTTGATCTGATTTTTATTTGAGGATCATTGTTGGTAAACTGCTATCAGTGCTAAGAATAGATGTTTTGTGTAAATTCAAAGATTTTCTGCTATGAATGTTCCTGACAAAATAAAATTAAACATAACACAACTTCAAACTAAATTAAATTAGCATTAATTTTTTAATGCTAATTTAATTTAATAATTTATTGACACTTGAAAAAAGTAACCTCCTACTTTAAAATACAATTATATTTCGATAATTAGCAATTTTTGATAATCTATTTCTAAAAGATCTGGATACTTTAGCCAATTGAGTAAAACCAACATAAAAAAGTTCATGTAGTCTAGTATTTTTTTGAGGCACATTTAGATTTACAGTCATTTGCTATTTCACCTAATATATACTTTTTAAAAAGATTCTTGTTGCACAATTATGTCTTCAAGAGATGGTGTTAACCACTGGTAAGACTCGATTAGTGTGAATAATGGTCCCACGAATTTCTCGCACTATTTGAAGTATTAACTCTATGCAAAATATGGTAATTGGTTCTTGCTTTGTGAGATTCCAGTCATTAGCCAACCTTTCATGATGAATAACCACAATACTAACTGTTTAAGAAATATTCGTTTTCATATTTTACATTGTTGTTCATCATTTAAATTAATAACTTATCAGGAATTGCATCTCATACCATCATTAAACCAACTGCCAAATCGAAACCAAAATAGCGAACTGAAAGCGGAAGTTGAGAACGCTTTTATGTCGCTCAATCATATCCATTTTTTGCTGTAGCGTAATCACCTAACCTCTTCTTTTTTTTGTTCACATCCTTTTTTTTGCTGTAGCGTAATCACTTCTCTTTTTTTCGTTTCCATTTTATCATCAAAAATGTTCTTCCTTTTATCCATTTCAATACTCTAAAAGAGAAAATTCTGTACTATACTGTATGTATATGATAACAAAGCTGAATAATAATAATGTTAAATAGCTAACAGTAAAAAAGCCCATCTTTCTGGTGTTTCACCCCTTCAAAGCCAAGTGATTGTTCTTGGACTGCTCGTAGTCTGGTTTTACTAACCAAAAATTAACATTAATTTGTTAATTGACAACATAAAAGGGGACAGACCTTTATTTAATAAGACTGGTCTATGCTTACAATTCGCATTAATCGAATATTTGCTCACACTAAGTGAAAAACGGTATCATTTTTATAAGTTGAACTAATCGAATATCATATTATTCGAACTTGCACTAATCAAGACCTACCTGTATATTGATCTTTTTGATATCATCCTCTTAATAGCTTGAATAGTATTATTATATGAAATCGTAAGTTTATTTAAGTGATAATCTGGAGCACTAGCAACACTGATATAGCATAATTTACAATACTGACAATAAAGGTCCGAATAAAAAATTTATTTCATTACTTTTTAAAGATTTTAAAAAGTAAGTATTTCTCCAAACTAATTCGAACAATGATTGTAAATGACCACTCAAACAGTCAATATGAGGTCTGAAACTAAAAATGTTGTCAAAGGAAATGCCTAAATCTTTATGTGTTTTTTAAATAATTTTGATTCTTTTTAGTCTTTGCAATATGAAAATATTATCTGA
Source organism: Olivierus martensii (assembly GCA_000484575.1). Classification (NCBI taxonomy): domain Eukaryota; kingdom Metazoa; phylum Arthropoda; class Arachnida; order Scorpiones; family Buthidae; genus Olivierus; species Olivierus martensii. The sequence continues at coordinate 19,285 of AYEL01071673.1, forward strand.
AAAATCCTTATTCTCTTTGGGAGAAAATTTCATCATAATAAACATAATAATGTAATAATAATAATAAAGATATAATTAGCAATAATTAAATATAAAATTACATTTTTCTCTGTTACTTCTGCCATTTTTTCCTATATTTGGTTTTAAAGTGATATATGTATCTTGTTTATCTGACATCTTTAAAATGCAATTAGTAAGTGACTATTTCTTAGAAACAAATATATAGATCACAGAAATAAATAAGAAATATATATCACAATTGTATTCAAACAAGAACATTTGTTCAGATAGAACTATAATATGTATAACTGAAGAGGGGCTATGGTCCAATGCACTATCAATTATTTATAAATAATATAATGGTCCTTATAAGCTAGAGTTGACTTATTGAATTTCTTAATTTCTTATTTTATTTAATATAAATATCTATATTTATAAATAATATTTTGTAAAACTAATTTTAGAATATCAAATAATAGTTAAATAAAAGCAAAATCAGAAATTAATTTTATATATTACAGAATGTAAATATTCTGAAAATAAGAGAACATGCAACAATATTAATGCTTCTAATTTTTCTATTATCATCTATTAATTTTTATTAATATTGATAAACTAAATTAATTTTTAATAGCTATATTATCAAGTTATACATTTTAAAGTAACATACAATCTTGCAATTTTTTTTTTGATTTATTTTAAAAATATTTTAAATTATAGTTAGTGATCAAAAATCCAGGATGCTGGATATATTGTGTGTTATGATTATCTTAATATTCTGGTTTTATTGTCAACAGATCTATTATACAGCCAAATCTACAAATATATAATACACAGGTGCTCCTTGAATTGCAAATATAATTTCACTAATCATAACTTGGGGTACTGCTATTTGACCCTAAAAGTACTGAAATAACTTTATACATGGTATTTTATAATATATTTCACAATGTGACCAATTAAAAATTTTTTATTTCATATATTTGAACAAAAAGTTTCAATTATAAATAAAGGAATTTTGGTTTAATTGCTACTATCCTAAAATAATGCCATAATATATTAACTAGCAATGTAATTTTACATAATGTTAGTTGCTAGAATATTCTGCTATCATACTGTTTAAAAATATTGAAGAATCTAAAATTTATATATTTATATTTTGAATCTTAATAATTGCACAATCTAAAAGCAGTCAGATCATGTGCATCATGTTTGGTTTCTCACAAAAAATATTCAAATAGAAAAAAGGAAATTTTTCTAATATCATCAGCAAAAATTGAAAATATTACAAATAAAATATCATCCATGCTACTGTAATGCATGAGGTTCAAATACACTTCAAGAAAGTGTTAATTGCAATATATAAATGTTAAACATTCATAAAAAGGCATTTCAAACCACATACATAGCTATACAATACAATACAACACAACACAACTGTATTTATATAAAAACTCAGTCATCTGCTACAAAATCAGAAAAATCAAAACAACTGCAAAAAAGTGGAATTAGTGCATCCTCTGGTTTTATTGACATATTATGTAAATAACTTCTATTCTTGGATTCTGCCTAAGGCAGTTTAGTTCATCTTTATTAAAGCTCATCTTATCTGCTAACAACAATAAAGAATAAAAATTCTTTAATATTTCTATAATATAAATAATTTCTTCATTATTAAAATTTGCTTGATTTTAAAGTCTTATATTTTCATTTCTTAAGATAAATAAATCATTATTTAATCATAAATTATTGATTTTGTTGGCTTTTATTTAATTTTATTGTGATCAAATTTCATTGCTGAGAGTGAAACTTTTGATTTTTACATTATATCTATGGGAAATTGATTGTTGGTTTAAGAGTTTTTCCTTTATGAGCAATTTCCAGATAAGAATTAACTTGTAAAGTTAGGAACTACCTATATATGCTTGGATACATTTATCAAGATATATATCTTTTAGAAAAGCTTAAGTCCTTCCTATTTTAGCAGAATAATTTTTTGAAAGAGTTATATTGAATAATATTATTAGATGGAGGTGGATTTTCTAGAATGACTGAAGGCCATTTATCTACTCACACTTTCCTCTACATTCCTGGTATGAGGAATAATGTCATAGAAAGTCATTGGCATGTTGGCAAATTGATATATGGGATTGAATAGGAGAAATATTTGATGCTTTTGCTTAGAAACATCATCATATGTCTGGCTCCTGGACACTTGGCTAGAAAATTTGGCTGAATGGATAAATAGCTTTTTTAATTTAAATTTTTTTTTTCTATTTATTATTTATAATTTTTTGTTATTTTTATTATTTTTATTTATTCTTTGTAATATAATTGCTTTATAAAATAAACAATATAATGGCCCTCTACCTGATTTCAATCATGTGATAGAAATTTTATGGTACCCTATCATGATTCAAAAATATGATAAATTTGAGGAAGCCCTCTACAATATATGATAAAATTAGTAGAGGTACATTGTCTGGAACATTTTGCCATGTTATCCTATGGAGTAAGGCTCATGATATTCTAAATTTCAGTGAAACTGAAACAAATAATGAATATATTTAATTATAAAACATATTTTCATTTATTTTAACAGATATTTTCCCTATTATCTGCAATATTTTTTCAGTTTTAACCATTTCACAGCTTATCATATGAAAAATTTGATTATTATTTAAAATTTCAAAAATATCATTTATCTCATAAAGAAAAAACTGCTTATAATCTATTATAGAAAGTTCTTAAGAATCCAAAGCACTAAAAGCAGTGACAAAAAACTTTTTATTCCATTAGTAAAAACGTTTTTGATAATGGAAATATCGAAAACGTTTTTACTAATGGAATAAAAAGTTTTTTGTCACTGCTTTTAGTGCTTTGGATTCTTAAGAACTTTCTATCATTTATCAAAATCAGAATAACTTTGATATAGTAGACTATAAACTTAACATGATGAGATATAAAAAAATCCAAATTCTATCAAGCAGTTTAATTATAAACAATGTTTTATTTTCAAGTAATTTAAAAAGATATTTTGGCAACTGAAAAATTTAGGAATAACTGTCGAAAGGATATATTTTCAATACACATAAAACAACCAATTTGCAAAAGATGGATTAATAAAATCAGGATTAATTTTTTTTAACTCTTTTTTTTATTGTTTTTATTCCACTTCTTTGACATCTATGCATGTCAACGGCAACAAATGGTCTAAATATCAATTAGATTAATTTTTATTGAAGTATTATGAAGAGTTTACAGGAAATATTTTCATCAAATGTTCAATTTTTTTTGATGTTTGTGTATATCGGTGTGTGAATGAAATTTCAAAACATTATTATATAAAATATTCAATCTTAATTTTATGAGATATTTTTTAATTTAAAACTTTTCTATGATCCCACATAAAATATTGCCTCTCAGTTTGCATACTTTTGATCTATGCAATATGTAATGAATTAAAACACACATAATAATCCTTCTGCCAATTTAATTCAGTCTTACATGTCATGAATTATTATGCATAATCTAATTTTCATAGTAAATTATTATTATTATTATTATAAGAAAATAAATAAGAGCTAATGATTTTATTTCAATATGATTTTGTGTTGTGCTTATAGTAAATATTTTTCTCTATTTCTAATAAAGAAATAATGTATTCTTTATTGTTTTATTTATTAAATAAATAGGAAAAATAAAAAATATATTTTTGTGATGTAATGCATAATATTGTTACAGTTTTATATAATTTAGAATAAGTTGTTAGTTCATATATATTAATTGAATTTTATAAGGAAAGTAGTTGAGTTGCATAATGAGATGATTAAGAATATAGTCTTGATATAATTTGATAACTATCTGTAATTCATCATCATCTTTTATGTAATAATTGGAAATTTCTGCAATTTTTAATTATTTTAAATTAATATATATCTAACAGGACTTACTATTTGCTATTCCTTTTGAATGCATAATAAAACAGAAAATATTTTAGATATCTTGCAGAAATAATTATTTTATTATTAATTAATATTAAAATTTATTTTTTATATTGGAAAAATGGTATGCTAATGAGTATCTGGCTGATAAACTAAAGCAGTTGAAAAAATAGTGAAAAACAGATGAAGAATATGTTAATATAGTTTTTACTGACAATGTACAAAAAAACATTGATGTTTTCGGGACCGATGTTTTTTAACATTGACATTACCTTTCGATGTTTTCCTATCGATGTTCAACACTAATATGGATGCTGTCGAATAATTTTTGATTTTTATCATCATGTTTTTCATATGATACAAGAAAAAGCAGTGAATTACAAAGAAAAAAAATGCTGAAAAACTGTTAATAAAAAATGATATAAAAGAAGAAATAGAACAAGGATTTAAACTTGAGAAAAATTTGTCTAAATGATTAGCTGTTAACATATAGTAAAATAATTTTTTAGAAAAGGTTAATTCAAAAATTTCTTTGTTTGAATTAATCTGCTTTGAGAGCTTGTTATTATCACCATACTTATCAGTTAAGATTCAACATCAGAATTGTGTGAATCAAGAATAGGTCTATTTAATTTATCATTTAGAATTTTCTGTTCATCAGCATAATTTGAAATAGAATTACCCAATCTGTTGATTAAATCTTGGACCTCATGTTGAAGTTTATTGTTGCTTTGGGTACGTTATGATTCATAAAGACAAATTTACATATTTACAAATTTTATGTGTAAATTTATATTTTACATATGCTAAGAACTTTTTACTGTAAGAACATTAAAAAAACTCTACAAGTCTTAAAAAAATTATTAGAATTGATGAGATAAAACTATAAAACAATAAAAGAAAACAAAAAATAAAACCCATATTGAATTGGCAGAATAAGATACATGGAAAAATATTGAAAACAAATTTAATATTCAGCTGTTTCCAAACATTTGCATTAGAAATAAAGTGTTCATTTTGTTATAAAAATAAAAAAAGCATTTTTTTGTTACAAAAATAACAGATAGAGACTCGGTGAAAACTAAACCTATTGATGATCTCAAATAAAATCAGTGACAAGGGTGCTTTCTTATCAATGACTCTAGTTTATATATTGGAATAACTTACAATCTTTCTGCATTATGAATTTGATAAGAAATACTGATTATTGCTGCTGTATTAGCTTTTATATATATATTCATATCATTGTTTCTAATGGAATATATTCTCTGAAATTGTCAGTTTTTTTAATAACTTTTTATTTTTACAACTTTTACAAAAATAAAAAATTTTTAACTAAATTGGTGTCATCATTCTTGATCTCTGAATTATTTAATCAATTCTTTTACTCATGAATTAATTTATCTTTAAGGATGAAAAAATATAACTTACAATTGGAAATTCTGTCTTTATTTTTATGATGATGAATATGAAAAATATGAATCATAATGTATGATTTCTCTTTATTCAAGATTTTTGTTTGTTCATTCATCTTGCTTTTTTTCTAAATACAGAAATAAAAAACTTGTAAATAGAAAATATATACAAGTAGACCTTGACTTACAGTTATTCATACTTACAATGGTCATGTCATCAATAAATTCTGTGATTAGCCAGTGCAATTGACAAAAGGTTCCAATCCCTGACCAATAATCTGATATACAAAAAAAAAATTTTTTTTTTTGTGTCTGGTTCTTGTATTTTTATGTTTGTTTATTATGATAAAGTGGAATATAATAATAAATATTGATAATTGACCATCCATAAATTTTGGCAAGTTTTGATTTATGACTACTATGACTTAGAATACATTATTTCTTTAAAGCATAAATTTTCCATCGTATTAGTTTCTAGATTTTAAATTCAAGATTTACTTAATCTAATATAATGAATACATATGTATATGTTTAAATTTAGCAAATGTTTATTGAATATTAATTTGTCTACATGAAGGAATATTAATTTGTCTACAGAGGATTATAGTCAACTTATGATTCTAAAGCAGTTGTAAATTTATTAAAAAGATGACATATTTTTTTAATAAATATACAATTATTAAAAAGTATATATTTGTGTGTGAGCTGAAAAATTTATCTGAAAAAATTTTGAAAAGAAAGTAATACACAAACAGTCAAAAATTAGAAAATATTTCATTTTTATCATTGTAAAATTTATTGCCTTAATTGTGTAGTCAGGCTCAACTGAGCCAGTGAACTTAAAATGAAATATTTTCTAACAAAAGATTCAGAAATGATGAAAAATTTTAATATTTCTTTGATATTTTCTGCTGAACAAATACTTTGATAAAACTGTATTGTAGGAAAACAGGGCATGTTCTCCTCTCTATCCAATTTTCTATCATGTTTCAATGCTACATATGTATAGCATTTATCTAAGTTGCCGTATTTATTCCAATAATGAACTGGATTTAGAAAATTTTTAAAATTATAAAAAAAAATAATATTTTTATTTCAAGGAATGTCATACTATTCTAATTCTTGAAATTTGGGAGTCAACTTATATAAATGTTTCAAATTTTTACCACTTTTAAAGTCTGAATTTGTGGTTTGCTTATACATGAGTTAATATCATTATATACATATTAATAAATATTCTTGTCAAAAATGATAGGTAAAATAAAAAAGTTAAGGAACTATAAAGTCATTAGTTATCAACTACTACATCACAGTTATGTTAAATCATTATTTTATTTAATGTAATATTATCAATTGTTCTAAAAGTCTGTTTTCATTTCTTGATTGTTTATCTCCAATTTTCTTTTGTTTTCTGTATTCTTTATACTTTATGACAAAGTTCTCTCTCTCTCTCTCTCTCTCTCTCTCTCTCTCTCTCTCTGTTTTTCAGATGCATTCTTTCTTGGCATGATTTCATAGAAGTTCTCTCTCTCTCTCTCTCTCTCTGTTTTTCAGATGCATTCTTTCTTGGCATGATTTCATATTTAATATATTATTTATTATATTTTTTAAACAAATAGTTATCAATAAATTATTATATTCCTGCCTATAATACTTATTTTTTAATTATGTAATATTATAAACAGCAGAACATACATTTTAGAACATGATTGCATAAAATCTCCAGTCTCAATTATTTAATTTAAGGATGGCTTGAATTTTAGGACTCTCATTTTTTTTTCCTCAAATTGTTTAGTTATGACAGCTATAGAATATGGCAATTCTAATCAATAATTACTTAATAAATTTAGTAATATGTGTACAAATAATTATTTTCTGATAAATGTAAATTAAGTTTATTATTTTTTTAAATAAAAATAATAGGACTAAATTTGTCACAGTTCTAATTTTTAAATATCAGTGTGAACAGTTTCCCTGTATCTAAAAAAGGATAATAAATTCTGTAATATTAAATTCATCTAAAAATCAGCTATGTTAAAAAACATAAAAGCAGTTTTAGATGGATTCAATCTAGTGAACATGTTGAGAATAAATTGTTTAATAGAACAAATAATCATGTTCTTGTTAATGCTTGAGCATAGTCCTTCTTAACATCTCTCACAATTACAATGGTGCCTTGCAATTTGACGTCCCGCAATTCGTTCAGTCTCGCAATTCGACATTTGAGTTTCGCGGGTTTGCGCATGTGCGTGCATGGAATTGTTGATGTCATTTGCTATTTGTCAGTTCTTTTTGGGCTACTTTGGTGTTTGCCCGTGTTGTTTCTGTTAATTTTCAATTCTACATCTTTCAGAAAGTAAAAAACTTGTAATTATTATTATTTTTTTGAGTGAAATGTAAAGATGGGTTCAAAGAAAACTGACCAGAGGAATAATTCTGAAAAGAAGAACACTCAATTGAGCAAAGAGACGTAAGAAAAAAAATGTAGATAACGTGCAGAAAGGTAGAACAATTAAAATGTAACTCGAGTATTACGTTCCTAGGACAACTGTGGCAACGTTTTGCAACAGAGACAGAAGATATGTTCCTAGGACAACTGTGGCAATGTTTTCAACAGAGAGAGAAGATTGTGAGTGCTAGGGTGTCTGCTGGAAGACTTCGCAACAGAGAGAGAAGATTATAGGTGGCAGGGTGTTTGCTGGAAGACTTTGTTCCAACATCCAAAGGCTAATAAATTGTGTGTTGTGTATAAAATAGTGTTTTTTGTAATTTAGTATGTTATAAAATAATAAAATGCATACATTATATTATTTACTTTATTATATCTCTCTTACCTCAGCCATTAGGGGAGTGGGATGGAGACCGATAATGAATTAATCTATTTTCCATAGTCTTATATGGGAAATGTTGTCTCGCAATTCGACAGTTTCTCAATTCGACATTACTTTGGCGATGGATTAGTGACGAATTGCGAGGCACCACTGTATTATGTTTTACTCATTCAATAGTATCACTTAAAACTCTAAATGTATAAACACTCAATTCAAGTCATAGTGTGAGCAGAGATTCTACATTCTTATCCAGAATACATTATTGTTAATTTCACCAAATAATAGTTCCTATAAATCTATTCTAATATTTCATTCAAATATTTTTTTCTATATCCTTAATTCATGTATGTGAATTTTTCGTATTAGATAAAGTCGATTCTCACTATTCGCAGTAGTTACATTCTGTAAATTCTTCACGAATACTGAATTAGCAAATAGTGAACCATTGTGCCTGTGGGAAATATGGAGTTAGGTTCATGTGAACTTTTCTTCCCAACATTTTTATACTTGGTTTGTGTGTTTTTCTGTTTACAGACACCTTATTTAATATGTATTACTTACTTACAAATAATTACAGTATATGTAATACTATATACAGTATTATAATTACAGTAATCTTTATTTAATTTTTATACATTAACTATGTAGTAAATAAAATCTTATTTTTGATTGATAGTTTTGATGTTGCAAGATGTTTGATGTGACAGTTGATCACATTGTCTTTCTGAAACTAACTATGTAGTAAATAAAATCTTATTTTTGATTGATAGTTTTTTGATTAGCTATGTAGTAAATAAAATCTTATTTTTGATTGATAGTTTTTTGATGTTAAAACACTAACTATGTAGTAAATAAAATCTTATTTTTGATGGATAGTTTTTTGATGTTGCTTGTAGTAAATAAAATCTTATTTTTGATTGATAGTTTTTTGATGTTGCAACATAGTAAATAAAATCTTATTTTTGATTGATAGTTTTTTGATATTGCAAGGCAGCTGACACATTGTCTTTCTGAACTGCATCAGCCTTGTCTGCATTGCTTTTTGCCTCAGATCTTCTAAAATTTCAGTGCAAGTGCGCAGGAAGTTAGATGCTTAAATTTGAACTGCATTCAATCATAGGGTCACATTCTTCTATGAGACCTGCAGATGATATGAAGAGGCTTTTGACCTATCTGCGGTCTGTGGAGTGAGCAAGGATACGTAATGAGAAATTTTCTGGCAAACCAATTCAGAGACTACATTTGGTAACAAACAACTCTCCTTTATTAGAGAGAGAAAGTTTACATTGGTAACAGTATTTTCACTGCTCAGTGGGAGTCTGCAAATAAGTGCGAAAGCTCCGCAAATATCGATTTTGTGGTTACAAATAAATTTTCGCAAATAGTTGAATATGGAATCTGCGAATAACAAGAATTGACTGTATATTTTTATTAAATATATCTATTGAGAAGGAGCAATTTTAAAATTTAGCATCTGATAGACATTGATCAAAATCAAATTAAAAAATTTATTTTAAATTATTTCAGTCAATTCAAAAAGTATTTTATGATGTTATTTATATATTTTATGATATCTGTTATGACATCTGCAGAACTAGAAATGACTATGATACCATCCACATGGTAATTGTGGCCACAAATATATTAATTAAAGGGTGCATTCTCGATATATTGTAGTTGATAGCATTATTTTTTATTTCCAGCTTTTATTTAATTCTATTAACAGTAGGACACAAAATAGCATCATTTTAAAAACTTTTATTTTCTAAGCTATTATTTATTATTGCACACAATAGCAAAATTTTTTTCCTATTTCAATATACTGTAATAAGTTCATAATAGTAAATAAAAATAATTACTCATATTTTATAAATATTCATAGAACTATGTATTATTTTGATTAAAAGTAAATAAAGTCAAATTCACCTAGAACATTAGTCAAGATAAATTTAATGTTGCAATTTAAATTCATTACATGATGACAATCTTTAAAATATAACTGTCTTTGATACAAACATCAAAATATAATTTGTTCACATTATGAAACTGTTAATAGTTATATAATATAATCCATACTGATTTGATTTGCTATCATATAAAAAAATTAAGTTTACATCTTTATTGTCTATCAGCATTTGAATTTATTAATTTTCATATATGTAAAAGGCAAAAATAAAAGATTTTTATTATATGCAGATTTTATTATCCTTTATTCAATTAGATTTTATTCTTTACTGTGTTATATTGATATCATAAGTTGAAATAAAGACATCAAAATTTCAATTATAAATTCAATTATAATATAACAATGTATATTATACATAAATATTAATGATGGATGGTATTATCTACATAAATTTTATGCATATAGTTAGATCTATATTACCATATAAAAATAAATGAAGTGCTAAAACTTTAAATATATAATTATTTTGAAATAGATATATAAATCCTTTTTGATTTTTCAAAAAAAATTTGGGAAAGTTTTCTCTTTTAAACAAATGTCGTTCCCGGTGTTACTTTCAATTTATATAAAATATTTAGAAGCAAGCCTTTAAACATGCTGAACTTATTGTTAATATGATTAAATTATTATGTAAATAACGATTAAGATAATATTAAATCAACATAATTCCTTTGTGAAATAGTTGGAAAAAGAATTTCATTTGTCACAAATTGATAAGCTTAATACTTTCCATCACAATGAATTTCAATTTTATTTTCTGTAGAATTAATTTTAATACAGTGGGTGATCAGTTAACAAACATAATCTGTTCCAAGACAATGTTTGTTATCCGAATTGTTCTTTAGCCAATCATCGATTTACCATAGGTTTTAATGGGAATTTGATTAATTCATTCCGGAGACCCCAAAAACATAAATAAAAATTATATAATTTCTTACTACATTTATTTATATGTAATAACTATATACATACATAATCTTGCATTTTCATCTTTATGTTTATTTTCCGATAAAGAAACTGTCCAATATCGATTGCTTTTCTCTCACATTCAGAATTTTTTGGAAGTAATTAATAGCATTGTCATGCTGGAGATCCCCAAGGCTATTGACCTCAACCTGGTATGGGTGCCATTGTAAGAACAAAAAATTGTAAAATCTCTCTCTTACCTTCTTTAATAAATCTTTGATTTTTGTTTTACGTTGTCTCCGAGTTCATTTAAATCGGGAAAAACTACTGTTCTTCCATCCTTACCCATAAGTCCACGAATACTCAAGGCCTAAGCCTGTCATTCCGTTAGGTTAGTTAAGCCGAAATATCCTCATGGAATATTTTTATCTGGCGGCGGCCACTTATAGAGCCGCCATCATCACATGCTGATTAATACCCATGATGGGGTGAACCGGAAGATTGAACAATGGGTTTCAATGGGCCGGACCCAGATCCCTCCCGAAAAATTGGAGGAGTGGGACCCCGGATCATCCATAATGGTAAGCCACAGCTTTACCATGCAGCCATCTGACTGACCTGTCAGTCCGCGGGTCACACAGTTTGTTCTGTGAGGTGTTTGTTATCCGAACATGTGTTCGTTAACTGAACATAAAAATCTTTCAAAAAAGTGTTCGTTATCCGAACTATTCATTAACTGATCATCCACTGTATTGAAATTTATGGATATTTTATACTTAATTTGATACTTTGTCTAATGATAGGAAAAATTTTTCACGAATTATTATGTTTTCTTTGTAAAATTAATTTTTTATCCAGTATTAGATTTTTATCTGATAAAAATTTATTTTATTAAATATTGTTATGCTGTTCAGATATCTCTCCCATAACATGGTAGATAGGTTCCTGAAAAACACTGTGTTGTGTGAAACCTTGCTATATGAGACCTGGAGCCAATACAAAAAGGAGAGTTAGGTTCCAAAGCTAATTCCAAACAAATACAGTGGGTGATCGGTTAACGAACAGTTCGGATAACAAACAAATTGGATAACGAATACTTTTTTGAAAGATTTTTATGTTCGGTTAACGAACACATGTTCGGATAACGAACACTTCACAGAACAAACTGTGGGACCCGCGGACTGACCGAATGACAGATCATCCGGATGGCTGCATGGTAAAGCTGTGGCTTAACATTCTGGAGGATCAGGGGGTCCCACTCCTTCAATTTTTTAGGAGGGATGTGGGCCCGGACCATTGAAACCCATCCTTCAATCTTCCAGTTCATCCCATCATGGATGTTGGTCAGCATGTGTGATGACAGTTCTATAAGTGGCCACCGCCAGATAAAAATATTCCATGAGGATATTTTGGCTTAACTAACCTAACAGAATGACAGGCTTAGGCCTTGTGCGTTCGTAGACTTATGCGTAAGGATGGAAGAACAGTAGTTTTTCCCGATTAAAATGAACTTGGAGACAATGTAAATCAAATCAAAGACTTATTAAAGAAGGTAAGAGAGAGATTTTACAATTTTTTGTTGTTAGAATGGCACCCATACCAGGTTAAGGTCAATAGGCTTGGAGATCTCTACCACGACAATGCTATTAATCATTATATGCATCAGTTATTAGGAAGGAGAGAAAAGCAATCGATATTGGGCAGATTCTTTATCGGAATATAAACATAATAGATGAAAATGCAAGACTATGTATGTATATATTATTGTTATTACATATAAATAAACATAGTAAGAAATTATATAATTTTTTGTTTTTTTTTTTTGGGTCTCCAGAACGAATTAATCAAATTCTCATAGAATCCTATGTTAAATCGATGATCGGTTAACGAACAATTCGGATAACGAACATTTTCTTGGAACAGATTATGTTCATTAACCGATTACCCACTGTAACTTTCTTTAATTTCACATAAGAAACTTTATTTTTATTAAGAATATTAATAACATGAAACATAAAGAAAGAAAATATAAGTAAGACCCTAAAAAAATATATATACATAAAACAAAAGGAAACAAAAAGTATACAGTCTATATAACATATCTAATAATTATATCTTCCTTACTGTTATTCAGTTAAAACGAGAACGTTTTTTCTTTCTAATAATATCGACTTCACTTTCTGAACTTTTTTATTCATTTAAAGTTTGTGTATCTTCCGCTTTCTCTACAAAATTTGTAATCTAACCCGCTACAATTCCCTAGAAAATGATCATTCCTTAACACAAACCCAAAACAATTTATGAATAAAAAGTTTTTATTTTCTATTTCATATTCCTCTATTGAAGAATAAGAACTTATTTTTTATCCAAGAACTGAACATTTAGAATACAAAATATTCAATTATCGCCAATTAATTCTATTTCAAATCGAAATCGAAAATAGGCTGCATATTGCACCTCTCATGACAAACTAGCTAAATTGCATTTATGACTAATTTTATCAAGTTATTTCCCAATGATTGAATTTTGTGTGTCCCTAATATAGATATACAAAAATTAATGAAAATGTTTTGTGTTGTAGGAAATCGTGTTATAGGCGGGATACCTGTATATGAAAAATTATCTACTTTTTCGTATTTTATATCTAAACGTAAAGATTTAGAACTCTGCTATTATGCTGTGGAAAGTTTCATTTCTAGGTGATAACTATTAGTTTATTATTTATAGTAAATACGTAAAATTTCTTCAACATTATATAGAATTTAAATAATTTAAAGTTTTTCTTATGACTATAAAAATTCCGAATCAAATTCTCGTTAAAAACTTAAAGCACAGTCGTTTTTATATATTATTGTAAATGTGTAATAAATTAGTGAATTTATCAATAATTATTTTTTAAGCTATAAAATAAATTCCTACGATATTTTATTAATTTATTGGAAAATAAATGTTATTTATTATGTATTTGTTTGAATTTTATCATATATAGACTATTATAAACTATAGTTGTTTAAATGAACATTTACTCTGTTCTAGCTCCGAAAAAATGTTTATAATTAAAATAATTTTAGATAAAAAATTTTTTTCCGAAATTAAGTTTTGTCATTAAATAATAAAAACTTCATTATTTTTTATATATTTTTTGTACAATAATGAAAGAAATTTATTTTTCTTTATTAGTGGGATATTTAATGATGTTACTGCAAATTTCAAAAATAAAAATATAAATACATAAAAATCTCAATTTTTAAGGAAATTTACGATTTTATGTTGGGCTGCATTCATTACAGCAGTGGGCCGCGGGTTGGAAAATAAAACCTGATTTAAACAAATAGCTAAAACATCTTGGCGGGCCGTACAAAATTGCTTTGCAGTGTTGTTCACATATGATGTACGTACATGTACAATGAGGAGGAATACGAATTGGTGTAATAGGATTTTTTTTTGTATTTTTGTTGCAAAACATTAATTTTATTCCTTGTGATTTAATTCATCGCATTATGTTAAAAATACGAAATATTAAACATTACATTCTGTACACCCGATTTTTATGTCATCTTATTAGGAATATAATATTAATATAATAACTACATTTCAATACATTAAATATTAATAAAAAAATTAAATAAAATAAAAAATTCTTTTAATTATGTGAATTTAATTATTTTTTATTTTTTAAAATAAAAAAGACGTTAGAGAGAGACGGGCCTCAAAGCCACAACCTCGAGATTACTGGATCGGCACGAACACACTATGCTATTAGCGTAGCATTAGAAACGCTCTTTTTCTCTTTCTTATTTCTTAAGCTCACTGAACCTAAATTTTAAACACTAATATTTTTATTTATAAGGCGTATTGGCACAAATGCTCGGACACATATTCGATATTTTTGTTCTAGATTACATCAATTCAATTTCATCAAAATCGGTGGGTAGTCAGCCGTGTCCTCTCCTTGTCAGTTAGTTATACTGTGGGACTGAAATGGACACAGTTTAACTGCCAAGTGGAGACAGTTAAGTCAGGATTTCTGACTCCATGTGTGATAATTTATTGCACTTATACCAAATGCAGATTTTGGAAATAATGGCCAAAATTCTAATAAGAATGTGTGGATAAGTGACACTCAGAGTTCAGATACTGTTGAAAATATGCATAAGTAAAGACAACTATTTTAAACAATAAAAATAATTAAGCATTTGTTAAATTTTTAGATTAAAATATAAGGTCATAACCTACACAAGCAATTATACAAGAGTTACAAAGAAAGCAGAATAATAAAATATCAATGCTGACATATAAATTCAATTGAGAAAAACTAGTGAAACACTTCAAATTATAATAAAAAGATCTTGCCCTAACCTTAAGAACTTTTTGTGTGTTTATAAACAATACCTTTTGAGAGAGACGATTATTACTTCTGTTTCTTCTTTTCCTTCTGATTTTCTTGGTTCCACAAATTTATGAGTTTACAGTAGATGGATAGTTGCTACAACACAGGAGAATACTAGGGAATTTATCTAAATAGGACAATGGATACACACAAGCTCTCTGAAACTGGACTGTCTCCATCATTCAGAGGTGTCATTTGTTCCTGCCTTTCAATGTCTCCACCAATTCCATAAAGTTGAGGAAGAGGTTCAAATTGATCATTGGACTCTGTTTGTTCAATTTGATGTTACTCCAATATATATTAATATATGATTTTATACTCCAACTTATCAATATTAAGATAGGATGACACAACAATGACATCTGGATATGATGCCTACAGGAAAACCAAGAACACTTACTAGAAATGCAAGCAATCATCGGAAATAAGTTGTTCCCAGTAATACTCAGGTACCAATATTTAATGTTGTAACAACCATTATGTTTTTCCTGCTCATTTGTTCTCAAAAGTAAGAGATTTTATAAAATTAGCCTTTTGTATATATGACTATTTCAGGCAAACTGAAGGATTTGTGAAGCCTCAAAATAAGTAAAAATTAATTCTTACTATTGTGATAAGCAATTGCTTTACAAATGGACAGCTATCAACCAATTGTAAATTTTAAATAAAACAAAAGAAATATTTCTAGCCAATATACTATGAAAATAATTAAGTTTTGAATACAATAAGGGCAATCATAGGATGGGTAGTATTACCAATTATGTTGTGTTTTACATTATTCCTTCTACTAATGATTATATTATTCTTGGACTTCCTGTATTGCATTTCTTTAAGTTAAAAATTGATTTTGAAAACCTCACGGTTTTTCAATGGGATAATTTTTTATTTAATTTTGACTTGAGTATTGTAAAAGATGATTTATTAAGTATTTCATATTTATGTAAGACACAGAAGTGTCCTAATCCTAATAATCTTTTAGGTCAACTCCCATTTAAATTGTATAAATTTAATAACTGTTAATTTCTATGATTCTCAGTTTAATTAATATAATAAGTCATCATTTAAGTCTAACTCTAGTTATGTGACAAATAATGTAAATTACTCCACTGGAGATGACAATAGTTTTTATAAGGAAATTCAGACTTTACCTAAACAACTTTTTCCCACAAAGTCCTCTTTTCACAATAATTTAAGGATTAATTTTATTGATTCAGTGTGTGACCCATACATAATGTGTAAAAAAAGAAATGACTTTTATGATTTAATACAGAATAATATGAATATTTTTGCAAAATCTGAGTTTGATGTCGGTGAAATCCAGGTAGAACCTATCTCTATAAGATTAACAACTAATGCACCTATAGCTCTTAGCCATACAGGATCTTATTTTCAGATAATGAAATAATTAAAATTCAAACTTCTAAACTTTTAAAATTAGGTATAATTGAACCCTCTTTTACTAATTATGCTTTTCCCATAACCATGGTTCCCAAGAAAAGTGATTCACCTGGAAAGCAATCCCAAATATGTGTAGATTATCACAAACTGAACTTTGTAACAAAGACTGATAATAAACCTATTCCCAGGATTGATGATATCCTTGATTGACTTTGTTAATCAAGGGTAGTTTCATCCTTAGATATTAAGAATGCATATTGGCATTTAGTAATTGATAAAAAAGATAGGGGAAAAACTGCTTTTACCACTCATTTTGAGTTATCATTGGAATAGACTATGCTTTGGATTAAAAAATGCCCCTTCTCAATTTCAAAGAGCAATTAGACTTATTTTAGCAAGAAACAATACAGATTTTGCTTTAAATATCTTTGATGATGTGATTGTTCATTCCAAAAAATTGAAACTCATTATCAACATTTAAAAAGGATATTTGAGGTATATTTAAAAGAAAATATAAAATTACATATGTATAAATGTAGATTTGCAGTTTCTAAAATTAGTTTCTAGGATATGACATTGAGAATGGTACTTATACACCTAGTCAACCATACCTTGACAGCATTCACAAACTTCCATTACCTAAAGACAAAAATGTTTACAGTGTACATACATACAATTAAAAACTAAAGCACTCAGCAGTTGAGTTTCTGTTCTAAAAATTGTTCAGTAGCTAACGTTTTCGGTATTAGTTACCAACTTCAGGCTACCAATATTCAAATAAGTTCTAAATTCTAATCCATTTGTTTATAACAACAAAACATTACTATGGTGATTTAATCTCCATCACATTTCTTAAATAGGATAATACTACTTATAGAATGCAACAATTAAATCCACACTTCATTTAAATGTTATTGTCTTCTAGTGTCCAGGATATCTACTGGGTAGGTCCATGTGGGAAGGAGATCCATTGCTGTTCTGTCATTTAATAAAGACATAATCTAGAGAAGGTACTAATTAAATGGTGCACAACTTTACTAGGAGAAACAGATAATTCGACAACCATAACAAGTAACGTCCTAATGAAATTACAAAACACCAAATTGAAGGAAGGCGACGTTCTAGTGACGTACAATTACGAAAGTCTGTACCCAAACTTAAAGCTAGAACCAACTTGCACAGAGTTTTATAGATTTATGATGGAAAATCTTCTGCAATCCCATAACATGGCCTTGCTACTAAGAGACATAGCCCATATTATCTGCTACAGCTCCTACTTCTGGTTTAAAGATAAGATCTATGAGACAATTTTTATTAACTTTTTAGATGTTTTAATGGATATCCCATAAGAAAAAATTGCAATTGACAATGGTTTAGATATTCCAATGGCATAAGACAGCTGCAAAGAATTTAGTATTTACATCAAATATGAAATATTAATTTAATTTAATTTAAAACTTTCCAAACCAGAGGTGTGCCCATAGGCAGCCCAATGGCAGGCCCCTTGGCCGAGATCGTACTCAGAAATGTAGAAAACCAGAAATACCGCAATTTCAGCTGAAAATGAAGTTTTACATGATATATGTCGATGACATCATTGTCATATGGAAAGACAATATGGAGCTTCAAAGTTTTATTAGGGTTTATATAATGGATAATTATGGGCTAACACTAAAAGAAGAGCAACTTGACCAGCACAGTATACATTATTTGTACATTAAAATAGCAGTAGATAAAGGGAAACTGAAAACGATTGTGTACAGAAAACCAATATACGAACTGATCATTATCCCTAATTGGTCACAAGTTCCAATAACCTTCAAGAAAGCAGCGTTTAAATACTTTTACAGGAGAGCCATGTTATACAGTACTGAACCCACAGATTTAAAAAATGAGATGGACTACATCATTTTGGGGAACAGTATGATTTCAGTCAGGGAACAGCATGGATATACAAGATCGTTTTTGGAAAGCATAAGAAGAAGGGTACAGGAAAATCTCAGCAGGACAGCCAATAACCGTACAAATGGAAGAACAAACAAAACAATAAGAAAGTTATATGACAGTGCCATATAACCTCAAAAAGTTCAACTTTGTGAATAAAGTAGCCAGAAAGATGAACAAAAAGTTAGCAGTACAGAGGGCACCAACTATCTTCGACTTACTAAGGAATGAAAAAAGACCCTGTAAAGGACATAGAGAAGCAAGGGGTATATAAAATACCAGTTGAAGAAACAACCTCATAGTGTACAACATCATATATAGGAGTCACCACTAGAACCCTGTCGCAAAGGGTAGAAGAACATAAAAAAGATATAGCAAAAGGGAAATTAACAATGGCACTGGCTGTGGAAGCATACAGTAAAGACCTACATATACATTGGGATAGAGTGGAAATTGTAAAACAGATCAAAATAATAAAGCAAACCTTAACCACAAAAATGCTAGAGATAAGAAATAGACAGAAGAGTGAGGTTTTATTAAATGACAGAACAGCAATGGATCCCAGTATATCATCTGCATGGACTTACACAGTAGATATATTGGGCAATAGAAGATAATAACATTTAAATGAAGTGTGGATTTAATTGTTGCATTCTATAAGTGGTATTATCCTATTTAAGAAACATTATGGAGATCAAATCACCATAGCAATGTTTTGTTGTTATAAACAAACGGATTAGAATTTAGAACTTATTTGAATATTGGTAGCCTGAAGATAGTAACTAATATCGAAAATGTTAGCTACTGAACAATTTCGAAAAACTATGTTTTAGTAGTAAAATACTATGTTTTAGTAGTACCAAAAAAATAAGTGGGTATGCATTTTGAAATTTGAAAAAAAATTTTTTTTAGTCATATAAGGGACACCCTAATATTGGGTTGTTTGGAAAGTAATTTCATTTTTTTCCCATGAGTGGCATTAGTTGTATTTTTATCTGCCAATTTCATTCTAAGCCTTATTGTCATTATAAATTTTGACAGCTGACATATCAATGTATATTTATAAAAAATTCTTTTTTGATTTTGTGCAGTTTTTTTTGGGTGTCGTATCAAGAATAGAAAACAAAAAGGAGCATTTTTGGCATATTTTGCTTTTTTATTACTAAAAAGGTAAGAATGAATGTTCGAGAAGAAAAAAGTTATATGAAGTGTATGGAGATGTGTTAACAAAATGCCAGTGCCAAAACTGGTTTGCAAAATTTCATTCTGACAGTTTCGATATTAAAGATGCACCACGTTCTGGAAGGCCAGTTGAGGCTGATAATGACAAATTAAAGGCACTAGTTAAAGCAAATCACCGAATAACAACACGAGAAATTGCTATGAAATTGAATTTGTCAAATTTGATTGTTCATGACCATATGAAACAACTTTGTTTCATTTCAAAATTTGATATTTGGGTTTCACAAATTCTCAAAGAAAGAGATTTGCTCTGTCGCATTCACATCTGTGATTTGCTGCTCAAACATGTCAAGAAAATGATTCTTTTCTGAAGCAAATCATAACTGGCAATGAAATTTGGATTGTTTACAACAAAGTTGAACACAAACAATCATGGAGAAGAAGAGATGAGCTGGCTTAAAGCACTTCAAAAGCAAATATTCATCAAAAAATAGTGATGCTCACTGTTTGATGGGATTTCAAGGGAATTGTTTTTTAGAGCTTTTTACCAAACAATTCCACAATTAATTTGGAAGTGTACTGCAACCAATTGGACAAATTGTGTGATTCTATCAAACAGAAGAGACCAGAACTGATTAACAGAAAAGGCATAGTGTTTTACAATGATAATGCCAAATCTCATACAAGTTTAATCACTCGCCAGAAGCTGTTGCAGCTTGAATGGGATGGTTACCTGTGTGAATCCTATGCTGCCGAATCAGTCAACCAACAGAGTGAGATTGGAAGGCTGTGAAAAGGGCAATGACATATTTATTTGGAACTGCTGACACTAAACTATGACTTTCAATAAAAGAACTAACCTTAAGTGTTATGTCAATGCAGATTTGGCTGGTGAGAAAATAGATAAAAAATCTACCAGTGGTTATATATTTCTTTTAGGTGTTAGTCCGATTTCCTGGTCAAGTAAGAAGCAAGCTACAGTTGCCATCTCTTCTACTGAAGTAGAATACATTGCCACAGTATACACATGTCAAGAACTCATTTGGTTACATCAATTATTAAGTGATATGGGTCTCATGATATCTACTGCAAACACCTTATTCGAAAATAATCAAGGACGTATTGGACTGATTAAATCTAACAAATCAAGTGCATACACAAAACACATTGATGTCAGATATCATCTTTTATGCAATTTATGTGAAGATGGAGTTATTGATATGCAATACTGTCCTACAGAATTAATGTTAGATGATATGACCAAACTGTTATCAAAGGAAAAATTAAAAACCTTTGTAAATTCCATACAAATGGAATTTAAGTAGCTGTTCAGCGAGAAGGGGTGTTGGAAAGATGCTTCCCAACTACTTAATATAATTTTTGTATATTTTTTGGCTAATTTTTGTACCTTTATTTATTTGTGTACTCTGGCAACACTTAAACGTTTCCACATGTTTTGTCTCCTCACTTCTATGTATGTCCACATGTGTGATAGATGTATAACATCTATCATACATGTGGATATACATAGTCATGTATGTCATGTACCAAATTAAGTTTTATTACTTTACTTTGTATCACTTGCCAATTTTATTTAACAAAAACATATATTGACTAATTCTGCATTTTTAAAACATTTTTAATTGTAACTCACTGCAGGAATCACATTTTGTGTTGTGCACATGCACATACATGCACATGTGTGATAATTCACAAAGTTCATGTGAATTATGTTCATTTATTCATTATTGATTCAACATTGAATCAATAATGAATATTACATATTTATTATGAATGATACATATTTAAATGAAAAGAAAAATGAACAGCATTGAGAAAAGTTTTATTTTATAAGATGTTTTCCAAACATTTTTATGTACTTTTTCTGTTTGTCAGCATCCATTTTATTTATTTTACAACCCACTAAAGGGTTTGACTTACAATTTGAAAATCCCTGGACTAAAATAAATTTGAGAACAATTTACATAAATGCTTTGATAAAACAACACCTGCTTTTTACTCTTTTTAGATATAGTGCTTGTAATTCTTAATATCCAATTTACATAAAGTTTATAATATAAATTCTATTCTTTTATGCTGAATATTATGAGCAATACATAAGATTATACTGCTTAATATTACTTTTACATAATTAGCATTACTTTCATAATAAATAAATATTAATTGTTTATTTAAAAATTAAAAAACTTTTAAACAAATACCTCCAAAAACTGATTAAGAGCTTTTTGACATCTATGCAACTGATCAATAAGACTGTTTAATTTTGAAGTCAAGCCTGAATAATTTGTTAATGAAATAACATGGGTATCTTGAGCAATATTATCCATTATGGATCTGAAAATTTTTACAATTATAAAAATATAAATTTAATCACATTAATAATAATATATAAATAATATATAATAAATATTAATAATATATTAATATTTATATAGACCTCAAAATTTCCCCATGAAGTAATAAAAGTAAATGTTTGAACTTCTCCATAAGTACATTATACTCATGGGGAAGTTCAAACATTTACTTTTCAAAATACATGTTGATTCTCGTTATTTGCGGTAGTTATGTTCTGTAAATTCTTTGCGAATACTGAACCATTGTGCCTTTGGGAAATATAGAGTTAGAATAGTATTTTCGCCACTAAGCAATAATCCGTAAATAAGCACAAAACTGCCACAAAAATCAAATTTTTGGTTACAGATAAATTTTCAGGAATAGTTGAATAGAGAATTTGCAAATACCAAAAATTGACTGTATTTGAATAATGAACATTTTAATACTTATCAAAATAAAATTTTTTTTTTCCTCTAATGAAAAATGAATGTAATTGAATACACATTCAGTCTTTGGACTTAACAAGTTTCCATTAACATAAGGTGACCAAACGTACTCCTTTAGGGAGATTTGTACTCCTTTTTTGTGAACTGTACTCCTTTTAAAATGTGTACTCCTTTTGTACTCCATTGCATTATTTTGTACTCCTTTGTACTCCTAAAAAGTATATGTGCCTCTAAAATGTATATTAACCTTAGTTTTTATATAATAATAAAAACTATAATGATTATTATACATTAACTTAAAATTATTGATTGAATGTGCACTATGTTGCCTCGGCACTAATGCAGCTGTAGAGAGAGTATTTTTGCTTGGTAATGATTACTGGAGCAGTGAAAAATGAAGAGAGAGTATTTTCATTTGGTAACCATTACTGGAGCAATGAAAAATCACAACTATCTGTTAAGATGCTAGCTGCAGTTTTAATGGTTAAATTCAACATGGGGATGCAAGTTGTTTTGATGTGGCATGCTATTGGAAGAAAATTCAGAATTATCCAGAAAAATTCATACAACACAAAAATATGAAGAAGTTAAATATTATTAAGAGAGAAATATGAAAAAGGTTTTCCAAACTAAATATATGAAAAAATTAAAATGAATATTTCTCCACCAGTTACCAATGTACTATAATTCAAAAATGAAAATAGATCTAAATTGTGGTAATAAGAGATACTAATATTCCAGGATAATCCCACAAAGCAATAATAAAAGATATGAAATGGTACTGAAAGAATTTATAACTACATTGCAATCTGAAGAAATTGATCATGATGCTACAGAAAAGACAGTTATTTTTTGTAGCATCATGATCAATTTCTTCAGATTGCAATTAGAGAGAGAGAGAGAGAGAGAGAGAGAATATTGATAAGTGAGAGAAAGACAGAAAATAATAATAAGAGAGAAATAAAATATTATGATATAAGGATGCTTTAAACTGCTTAACTCTATATTTAGTTATTGGTATTCTATGATCTTATTGAAATTAGGAAGTACATTATTATTATTAAAGAAATTGAGAATCTTAAACCTTAAGAAATCAATGAGAGTTTCAAAACTGACTGAGGACAAACATATTGAGACTGGAATCAATAATCTTAAGGCCAATGATTTGAATGAACAGCAAACAGCAACACATGGATAAGGATTAAAGTAGAAGCTTGCTTGATATTAGGAGATTCTGAGAAAGGAGAGGACTATCTTCAGTGTTTGATTACCTAAAGCCAGAGTTTTCCAAACAGTGGGTGTTAATCTACTGCAAGGGAGCATGCAAGAATTAGGAAAATCATCATTTTTGAGACAAACAAAAAATAAATTCAAATTGTTGTAAAAAAATAAATCAGCAAAAAGGGTTATAAATGCATATGCAAAGTCATGGATTTTTAACGAATATCAATACTATTAATAGCAACTAAACCTATCGGTTCTAATGACTCTGCAATCCAGAGTTCGGCCTGAGCTCAGTGACCTGATACTGAACACTATCATTGGCCTTGAAGCTATCGTTATGACGTCAATGAACAAGAAATTGCTGGAGATCGTGATACTCAACTTTGTCAACGATCTCTGCTGCTACCAATACGTCGTTCACTACAGTCGTTAGTGATTGATAGGGTAAAGTTAGCCTTTCAGTTTCAATGATAGACATCGATTGTGCTAAGATGGCTGATAATCCATTATTACCTTATTTGTATATATTTAGAAATGAGATCGCTTAGAAGAGAATGTGTATTTTGCGACAGGACAAATGCTTTAGAATTGCCTGATAAACATTCATTTCATTATTTTGGTTAACGAAATTTTTATTTTTAATGCTTTGTGACGTTCTTCGAGAGTTACTTAAGACTTTGACGATGAGGAGCACGGCACTTTCTGTAGAATATAAGGTAAGCATAAATTTCGTAAATTAAAATTTTAAATATAATTTTAACCGTTCCTCTCTCATATTATCTGATTCCAATTTCCGATTTTGGAAATAATATATTAGGTCGTAAAAGAATTAAAAAGTAGCTATATGTCGACGACTATTAATTAATTCTTCCCATTCTTTTTGTCTATCCTTTGGTTTAAAATATTGATTTATTTTTCCTATTGAGAAGATGGTAAATGGCACAGTGAGAGAAAATAAACATTTATTGGACTAATTTCTTAAAGTTACAAGCTTAAATTTTTAATTATATGTAGGAAATACAACGGTGTTTTACCTGTCAAGATTCCTATGGTTATCCATATAATCTATCATTATTTCAAATTGTTGTAGAGATGCTTTCGAAGCCCGTTTATCGCTTTCCGCCATTTTTTTAAACTAACTTGTAAGAATAATATCAAACAGCACAAACGCAGTTAGTTTTATACCATGTTTATTCTACCATCAAAAAAAATGCAAACGTTTTCGGTGCTAGTACACCATCCTCAGGCATTTAGAATTATTCAAAAATTATTCAATAATTCTAAATGCCTGAGGATGGTGTACTAGCACCGAAAACGTTTGCATTTTTTTCGATGGTAGAATAAACATGGTATAAAACTAACTGCGTTTGTGCTGTTTGATATTATTCAAAAAGGAAGTTTTTAAGCAGTTTTAAGTGAATGTAATCAATTAACTTGTAAGTGAAACACATGGTAAAATCCATATTTCCCATTGGTCATTACTTCTAGAAGTGATGTATTTGTAACGTTGCAAACTTTGTGCTTGTTGAGGAGGAAGAATACTAGAGAAAGTCGATGACTATTGTTACAACTGAGTTCAGTATCGCATTTCTGAAGCGGGCCGTTGGCAGAGGTCGTTGGTGATAGTTCAACGATAGTTGTTTCTCAGCGATGTTGCTATGTTCAGTATAACACTCCAGGTCTTCTCCTAAACTCTAACTTAAAATTAATTAACTTCAAAAACAATCTAACAATAACAACTAATGTTAACCGGCAAAAACAAAACCAGAAACCGGAACTTACAACTAGAAGTACCAATTGAGTGTTAGATCGAAAACAGCAAACGATGTTAGAAACTTATATTAATAATTGGAATAAATTCTCAAACATGTTAGATAATAAAAAAAATATAAATTTATTAGACTCAAAACACTTACAAAAGTGTTTAATATGCTTTATCTCCAAAACACTTACAAAAAGTGTTAATAAATGCTTTATTGAAACTATAATAAAAACATTTACAAAAGTGTTAATAAATGCTTTATTGAAACTATAATAAACACTTACAAAAGTGTTAATAAATGCTTTATTGAAACTATAATAAAGCTCAAAATGTTAATAAATGCTTTATTGAAACTATAATAAAGCAACAATCAAAATGTTAATCAAAAAGCTTGTTTAATCCAACTCAAGTATCAAAAATCCAATTATTCACAAGAAATAAACCTTAATTACTACTTAAATTCTACTACCTCCACCACCAATATAGACTTCAAACAATTGTCGATCTTACAAGAACCTCAAATGTCACTTAGCTAACCTTACATTGATACAACACTTCACTTTGTCATTGGTTGCGTAGGCTTTTATATCCGAGTGACATACAGTTCCATGTTGCTTCATTTACATAAATACACGTAACAACATCAATTTGATTAGCTTACAGAATAATTCATTCATGTCATCCTCTTTATAATTAATTTATAAATTGAACAAAACATTGATACGGATCATTCTTACATTCGCATATCGGATCAGTGGTAAAATTAGTTAGATAAGATGACGTCATTAGCCGGAATAGCTCTTCCGGAAAACAGTTTCCAATTTCGTAACACGTGATAACTAACTATTACGACGGAGAATGTGAAAGCGAGTCAACTCTTAAAATAAAATATAATATGTTAGATAATAATGAAAATAATGATAAATAATAAAAGTGCGTATAAAATAAGCAGGACAGGTCAGAGTTAATTTCCTCACACACATATCCATGTACCCAGAAACTTTCTGCTGTAGCTGTTTTAAACACACAATAGTCGGCCGGATGTACACGTGGTAAAGCTTTGGCTTACCACCTGGAGCATCCGGGTTCAAATCCTGGTCCCACACCTCCAATTTTTCAGGAGGCGTCCGGGCCCGTCCCGTTAAACCCATCCTTCAACCATCTGGTTGACCCCATCATGGGTGCTGGCCAGCCCTGTGTTGGCTCTACAAGTGGCCGCCGCCAGATACAGTATATCCCATGAGGATAGGTTCTATAAGTGGCCGCCGCCAGATACAGAACATTTGGATATGGCGGCGTAATTACCTAACCTAACCTTAAACACACAATATCGATCTCATTCAGTGACTGAAAAAGAATTGTGAGTAACAATATCTTCAATGATATCCCAATTTGAAAGAATTTGTGCTGAAAAATAAGCCCATCATCACATTAAATATTATGTTGTATAAAACATGTATTTTATTTTATTTTTGTAAAATCTGCTTAATTGTATTGAAAATTATTACACCATAATAAAATAAAAAAAAAATATATATATATATATATTTATTTTATGTACAAGGTGCATCTGAATAGTTCGGTGAATTGTCCCATATGTTAAAAACTGTGCTGGATAGGATGAGATGTCAGCACATACGCATTGAGAGACATGTCAACAAGTGCCCCCTATTGTGCAAATCACCGAAGTGAAGAAGTGGTGCATGCTGCGACCAAGCTAACAGAGTCAGTGTGAGAACTCGTGTCATTGCAAAATGGAGCAATGCATTAACATGAAGTTTTGCTTCAAATTATGGAATACGGCGATGGAGATTCATGGAATGTTAGTGCAAGTGTACAGTGTTGAAGCAGTGAGTAAAAAGTATGTGTTTAAGTGATTTAAACACTTTAGAGACAGAAAGGAAGGTGTTGAGGATGAGCCACATTCGGGTCAACTGTCAACAAGCACAATCCCAGACAACATCGAACGAGTGCAATGGATGCTTTGCAGATGATCGGCTGCTGTCTTTGAGAATGATAGCAGAAGAGTTGAAGATAAGCAAAGAAAGTGTAAGCACTATTGTTCATGAACATTTGAAAAAGCGGACGATTTGTGCCCAGTTTGTACCGCACATGCTGACAGACGAGAAGAAGCAAATTCAGATAGAAATGTCTGGAGATTTCATTGACATGTCTGACCGGAATCTGCAGTTTCTGGAAACCATCATTGCAAGAGATGAGACCTGATGCTACAAATACAAGCAAGTGGCAGTCAAAGGCATGGTATTCATTGTCTTCCCTGACTCCCAAAAAAAGTCAGCTGACAAAATCCAAGATTAAGAAGTTGTTGATCACTTTTTTGACTGACAGGGCTTGATCCATCATGAATTTCTACCCGAGGGTCAAACTATCAATGAGGAAGTTTATGAGGGAGTTTTGAAATGGCTGCTGCAATGCATCTGGTGGGTTTGGCCAGAACTGTACCAGAGTGGACAGTGGAATTTCCTCCATGACAATGCCTGTCCACACACTGAGAACCGCATGCTCAACTTTCTTGCTCAATGCAAGGTGACTGTTTTTCAATACACTCCTTATTCTCCAGATTTGACACCAGACTTCTTTTTGTTTCCCCGCCTTAAATTAGCCCTGAAAGGCTTACACTTCACAGATGTTGCGGATATCCAACAACGCGTGACCACGGTGCTTCGTGCGATTCCACAAGAAGCATTTGCTGACAGTTTCCAACAGCTTTACAAACGATGTCAGAAGTGTGTTGTAGATGATGGTGATTTCTTTGAAGGCCAGTAAAGATATTTTGCTTGTAACTCTTGTTTCCTTTATTTTCTGAGAATATTCACCAAACTTTTCAGATGCACCTTGTATAAGAATTTCATTTATACAGAATATGGTATACTGTTTTGTAGTATTAAATTATAAGTAGAAAGTATTTATAAAATTAGACGGTTATGAAAATGAGGGGCATACCAATTTTTTATAAAAAAGGACACAAAGTTTGGAAATAACTGTCTTAAGCTATTGTCAAAACAGCAATTGTAATTTTTTATTATTGGATGTTGGAGATAATCTAGATGAAATGGCTATAATTTAAGAGAGATTAATTCATCATTCTGAAATTGTTATTTGGTTTGATGGATTCATATTTTCTTTAAATTTTTTGTAAGTACAGTAAAAGTGTGTCCTTTTTTCTCAGTCAAAATTTATTATTTGGAACCAATCATGCCATTTCTGCATTATAGTCATGGGAGAATCTGTTTTGATTTACATCATGATATCAGATACTGATTCCAGAGTCAGAACCACTTATAACATAACACTAGGAATAACTCTATGTAAAAGTATCAGAATAGCTCAGTAGATAATGATGATTTATAATTATGTTTAATGTGTTACAAAATCTAAGCAAATGATAGAACTTCAGCTTTCTATTGAAAATGTTGCATATTAATTGGACATTCCAAATGAAATATTCTGTATGTTTGGGAATCTTGAGAAATCAGATTATCAGGTGAATAGGAATAAAGTGAGAATTTGCTGAAAGTATAATACAAGTGGTAGTATCTTTGGTTATGATATTAATTATGTTGACCACTATGTGAATATAAAGCTAAATAATGGGATCTCTTATTATTTTAAAATTAAGAATAGCTGAGACAAGGATATGTTCAAATCCTGTAGCTAACTTATAATATATACATGAATGCATGTGCAACAGAAGCTCCTATAAATGATTTGGATTTGAAGAGAGGAAATGATAAGAGAGTATCATCTGCTATATTCTGATGAAGCCATTCTCCTGTCTGACAAGGGGAGTTTGAGACATTCAGGTCACCGATTTTTTTGAAATTGCGCATACTTGTAGTAGTCCTCTAGGACAATATAATGTGTGAGCAATAAAGTGCACAACTCAAGCATTGTCGAGAAAACCGCACGAGAAGTTTCGTATTGAGTTCATATACAGGAATACCCCAGAGTTACATCACCTTCGGTTCCAGACAGGTGCCGTAAACTGAAAATGTCCGTAAATTGAAGCATTCCATTTTTTCACTTATCAATGCATTTACATGCAATGTCAGTTATGTAATAATCATTTATTAGTTTCTTTATCCATAACTGACATAAAGAAACAGTAAAAATTTACAGAAAGTGATATACTGTACTTAGCCACACGTGCTGACCTTGGTGCTGACTAATAATTCAAACATCGCGGCAAGAAATATCTAGACGACCCCTGGAGGTGAAAGTTTACAATAATTTTTCTCCTAGAAAATTATGTAAATTTGCAATTAACCAATAATGGCTCGATACGACGATATTACATGATATATAAGGACTGATTATCGAAACAATCACTTAATTCCACTGTGGGTAGGGGTAAGAATATACCCATCGTCTGACCCCGCATGGAGTAAAAGGCTCCTAAAGGGGTTACCTCGCATTGGTGGTTTTCGAGGTCCATCACTGGTGGCCCGCCTGTGGGCTCCGACACAGAATCAGAACTGCTTCGGTGGTGTCCACATCCGTCACTGGGGACCTGTAATGGGACCCGCATACAGACTCGGACCACCCGACGGATTTGTCCGCCTCATTTTCAGCACTTTCGCTTCCTCTTTTCGCTTTTTCTTTTCAGGGGATAAGTTTCACATAACCTCCATTGGGATCGGGACAAAAAAAAAAACCATCACTTAATTATCAGTTCATCTGATGAAGCGTTATTTTCGTTACGTTGCATCGCTATTAATGATACATTGGCACGATCATCCATAACTCTAGTTATTATAAATGGCATTGTGGATTGTTTTGAAGTAAGTGTTTAGCAAAGTACAGTACAATATTATTATTAAGAATGTTGTTATAAAAAGCCTGATGATCGACGAACACTGAAAACATTAGATCGCATGACCGAAGGCCGTGCATACGATTCCTCACATAACATTCTTAATATTGAACTGTAATAGCAGATATGTTATTTGTATTTAATCACACCAAAACAATAAACTGTTTAATATATCAGCAAGATGGCCACAGTGGAATCGTGGTGTGCTCTCTCTCTGAAGAATCCCGTGTCCGTAATTCTGAATCACGCGATGTAAATTTGGGGAATGGTGGAAATTCAGAATGTACATAAGTCCGAAGTGCCGTAACTCGGGGTATTCCTGTATTCTAAAATTTAATTAGCTTTCGAATGTCTCAGTAGTGTAGTGGTTGAAGATTTGCTTTTACAATTGCATGATCGCTGCTTCAATTTTTAGCTTTGACAATTTTTTTATTTTTATTTATTTATTTTATTATGCGGGCCGGGGGGTTGCCCACCCCTACTCTATAATAAAATGCGTTTAAAAATCAACTTTTTACATGTAGAATTAAACAATTACTAAATATTTCTTTTAAAGCATTTTTACAGAGGAGTGTCTAGAACTGATTTTTTCAAATATAAAACTTGCTAAGAATTTAAACGAATCTGAAATGATAAAAATTAGCCAGCGAGAGGGAATTAATAATAACTTATATAAAAATGCTCCAATTTTACCCAAAAATCTTTGCATAAAGATTTTTAATCAATTAAAAAAATATCATATAATTTATTCCTATTTGTCATATACACTTGGTCTATACTGATTACAAAGTACTTTGCGGGTTGCACTCTTACAGGAGATTTTGATTTCTATAAATATATCATTTTAAAGAGGAAAATATATAATTCAGCATATAAATAGTTTTAAAATATAAATAGTTTAGTTTAAAAAATAAATATAAATAGTTTTAAATATATGCAGCCGTCATCTAAAATCAGTTCGGTATCTTAAAATACGGAATTAATTAAAACACTATTGATAGCATTAATAACAGTATTTTATCGAAATTACTAATATTTTATTTATCATCTGATAAATATACAAATAAACCAGGATATCCAATAAGAGAATACATAGTAAGTATTTTCTTTACGAATTGCACAAGGAATGAATGCTTATAAAAATTAAATAGCTGTTTTTATTAGAAGCAATGAATGTGCGAAGACCAAAAATGGCAGATGAGCATACCTCTTATTTAGAGCCCTAGGTAAAACGACGACGTCATCATCGTCGTCATACAGCACGTGACATCTGGTTAAATTTTACCATTGGCTCTAGCACACCTGTAGTATACTAACCTTGCTCGTCATCAGCTACTTTGAAGCTACTATGGATGGACGGCACTTAAGTTATAGCGCCACCTTCGCATTTTGTCTTTTTAGAGAAACTATTATTTTAATATAATTTTTATTCCTTATTTTTAAATTATGGATGGACGGCACTTAAGTTATAGCGCCACCTACACATTTTGTCTTTTTAGAGAAACTATTATTTTAATATAATTTTTATTCCTTATTTTTAAATTATGAATAACGACAAAAAGTTTTGGCTATAGCAGAAATTCGAAGGTTAGATTTTTCTAACAATACGCTATTTATAGGAATCGGTACAGTGGTAGACTAAAAAAGGGATATCCTGTCAACCATTTTTCTCTATTAATATATATGATTCATACAATTATATACATACAATTCATTCTTAAGTTTTCGCGGCACACCATAAAAGATTTGGTGGCATATTAGTGTGCCGCGGCACAGTGGTTGAGAATCACTGAATTAATTAATTAATTTTTAAATTTGAACTAACTCAACAGATGGCGGCACCGTAGCATTAAAATTACAAATTTAATTCGGAATCATTCCACTAAGGATTAATTTGGATGGAAATATTTGATTTATATTACTTTATAATGATTGTTGAAGTGGACCCAGACAGTCGAAAAGTGCTTCAATAAAATTATTTTAAGTTGAAGAGAAAAATCTGAAGTTTTTATTTCTGTATTTTCCTGCTATTTGTGCTGATTTTCGATGTTTTTTAGAAATGGAGCAGTTCAATTCGATTGAGAATAGCAATCTATAAATATTTTTATTTTTATGCTTTCTATGTCTACTTATTTTCATACTTGAAAATTAGCAACACAATACTATTACAAACTATACATGTTATTTGGATTCAGTCATCTATTTAACTACATAAATTATATTTTAATTCATGTTAAATATACTACATTTTTTTATGTAGTTAACATATCATTCGAACTCCTGAAATGAGAAAAATTTTGAAAAATCATCGTCCGATCCTTGATGTTGTTCTTGTAAAAGAATTCTATCAAGGATCCTAACAGAATTGAATACTATATAATGAAGCCTGTTAGGATAAAGGAATGATAATTCAGATAGGAAAAAAATTAGATTTTTTAAATTACTACAGTATCATGCGGTTGTCAAAGTTTATAAGGAAAAAATTATTGCTTTAATAAGTTTTTTTTATCGCTTCTATTCGAATGCACTTAAATTTTATTTATATCTTCGAATAGATTTGAATTTAAAATTAAATTAATTCTTAAATTCGATTTGGGGATATTTATTTATTTTTTAAATAATAAGAATTTTTGAATTACATATAGTTAATTAGATTATATTTTAGCAAAAATCGTCAATATAAGATTTTATGATCTGACTTTAATAACAATTCATTATGATGACAATAAACATTTATATATAGTAATGTATAAGAACAAAGCTCAGCAATCTCTTATGTTGTAACAAATTAAATTTATATAAAAAATAAATAAATAATAAAATTCTAAAAACTAGCACAAAAATAAAAAGCAATTAAATATCATGGCAGTAAAAGCGCATTATAAAAAATGTTAAAAAATAAATAAATAATAAAATAAAAATCAAAGTAATTTTAAAATTTATGTTATTTTAACTGTTGCTTTTTCAAAAGTTGTTTATTTTCTTCTTCAATTCTCTTTGTTTACTTGCAAGAAATAAGCTTATAAATCTTGAGTTATTACGAAGAATTAAAAAAAATTTATTTGTGTTATTTTAGTTTAATTCGAATTTATTTATTGTTTTCAGGTAAACTTTATGCTGTTTAAATTAAAAAAAGAAACTGGATTAAAATGGTTCGGACAGTCAGTCATTATCATTACCAAAAAGTTTGTGCTGAAGGTAAAATAGACTTATGCCATTATATAAAACTTTTTGTATTATAAAAATTACATTAAATCGTATCATTTTAGGTCTTCGGTGCCGTTTTATCTATGATTCTTACTATTTTGCAAATGAAGCAGCTAAAACAAGTCTGCTAAATACAATTTATTTTCGACTAATAAGGAAGTGTTCTTATGGAGAAATAAAAAAAAGGAAAACCTAAAGTATAAAAAAGAATGATATGTCTTTAACAAAACTTATTGATTAACATAGATGAATTAAAGACAAAACGTCTATTGAAAAAATCTTTTGATAAAACATGTAACATAAAAACGAGAATCTTTCTTGTAATCCACTGCAAAAGTTGATTATTGCAACATATGTTTCTTCTAAATAGTTTTGTGAGATTCGGCATACTATATAAAAAAAGAATATTCTCGATTTATTCATTCTTCAGATTGATTATACATTCAGTTCTGTAACAAAACTTTTATGTTTCTTAATTGATTATTGTTTTTTTTTGTGAAAATATTTTTATGTTTAACAAACTACAGTAGAACTATAATGGTAACGATTAGAAAAAGTAAATGACATATAGATAACTGTGTACCAAAAACCGAATGGGCCCGTGAGCGAGTGAAGTTGATGGGCCTCCACCTATTTTGAATTTTTATATGTCTCATGCATAACAATGTCAACTTAATATATACAGTATATATATTGCACTAATTGTAGTGTCTTTTTAATATTATTACTTGGAAAAATCTATACATAACACTGTCCCTTTTAGCGGGATTTTACTTAAATTAATGCTAAATTTAGTGCTTTTCAGTATTAAAAACAACTTTTGTAAACGTTTTGGCATTTTTGTAAAAAATAAATCAATGACAGACTGTAATATTTAATTTCCTCAGTCCTAAGAAAGTTAAATATTTTTTTTTAAAGTTAAATTTGTAATATGTATTGAAAAGAAATTTTACAATATATATTAGAAATTTTTATTGTTACTCATCTTGTTAAAGTTCTAAAAGAGTTAAAAAAATTTTTATTTCAATTTCTGCTTTTTGTTGTTGCATAGCAAAAGAATAGGAAAATATTAAATAGAATAAGCACAAAAAATTAAAATATGCATGTTCTCTATAGGGAACTCCAGGACTGAGGAGGATTATAGTCTATTAATTCTGAGTCGATTTACTCAGTGAATGAATGAGTGTTTACACGAAATTGTAATAATTAATCACAAGTCTGATATCCGAAATTAGCAAATATTTATCTGGTATATGCAAAATTAATCAAATTATCAAAGAACAAACATTTGTTCGAGGATCGCTTCATTTTTATTTAATATTAACCGATGATACTTAATATAGTAATGGAAATCATGCTTACTCGTTAAAGGAGATAGGTCTACACATTTCTGATTTCATTTGTAAAGTTTACAATAATTTCTTATTGTTTAATTTATTCAAATATGGACATTCAGGGAGTGTTTACATATTTTTACAATAATAATAGAATCCAGAAGTAAAACATATTTGTTAATTAATAAATATGGTAATCCCGCGGCTATCAAACGAAGTGCTATAGTGTAAAGAGCGCTCAACGAAACCGTTTTATACATTATCTGTATTCCATATATGTACTAGTGTTGAACATCGATAAAACCATCCAAAGGTAATATCGATGTTAGAAAACATCGGTCCCAAAAACATCGATGTCAGAAAACATCGGTCCCAAAAACATCGATGTTTTTTATGTGCATTGTCAGTAACAGCTACATTGACATATTCTTCATCTATTTCCAGTATTTAATTAAATATGGTAATCCCGCGGCTATCAAACGAAGTGGTATAGTGTAAAGAGCGCTCAACGAAGCCGTTTTATATATTATCTGTATTCCATATATGTACTAGTGTTGAACATCGATAAAACCATCCAAAGGTAATATCGATGTTAGAAAACATCGGTCCCAAAAACATCAATATCATTTTTATGTGCATTGTCAGTAACAGCTACATTGACATATTCTTCATCTATTTCCAGTATTTTATCAACTGCTTTAGTTTATTAGCTAGATACTCGCTAGTATACCGTTCTTCCAATATAAAAATATTCAATGTTACATTGCATAGTTTATTTTCCTCATCTATGAAGTGGGCAATCAAGTTAATGTAACTCCTCTTCTGGATGTCTGTCCATAAATCAGTTGCGTTTGAGCTATTGTTTGACTATGGATATCATATTACTATATTTATCGGAAATTAGTGTTTTAATCGTTGGTCGAGAAGGAATTTTTTACGAAAATGCTATTGCCTTTCGATCCAAATACTCAATTGCTTATTGTCTTTACACACCATAAATATAAGAGCTTGATTTACCTTATTTTCTGCTGATTCATCTGATTTGAACTTCTCAATGTTCCTAAACGTCACAGAAATTTTTCTGTTTCCCTGGGTTAAGTTGTGACGATGATGCTTCATCAGTATCTTGATAACATTTTTCTTTCTTCTGCAAGTCTTTTTGAACACCAAGAAGTTGTGAATGTTTGCTTTCAAGATGACACCTTAAATTCGTGGTATTACCATTCGTTTTCAGTTCTTTTGAATAATATATGCAAGTTACAGAATTAGCTACAAAGACATAAATACTTTGAAATTAAAAAAAAAAAACCGAAAATATTTCGAATATTAAATAAATGATGATAATAAAGTGTCTCACATGGCAAATATAAGCATCGAATCAATATTTCCAGATGGATTGTTCGATTTTCCTAATGCAAAACTAAAAAATTAAATAAAAAATGTTGCCATAGTAAGGTTTTCGTAAGCATACTTACTGAGCTACAAAGACATAAATAGTTTAAAATTAAAAAGAAAAACCGAAAATATTTCGAATATTAAATAAATGATGATAATAAAGTGTCTCACATGGCAAATATAAGCATCGAATCAATATTTCCAGATGGATTGTTCGATTTTCCTAATGCAAAACTAAAAAATTAAATAAAATCATCATCAATTATAAAAAATTCCATTTATAAAAATACTGTATTATGTAATATTTACTTAACTCAAACGTGAATTCTACTACATAAACAGAAAAACATCGAACATCGTATCAAAACATCGATATTCAACACTAATATGTACCAGTGGCGGCTCGCCCATAAGGGCTGCAGGGCTGCAGCCCTCCCACCAAAATGAAATCATTTTAAAATTATTATAGCTATTACATTACAATTATTTTACAAAAACATATTTTTTCCGTTCGTAGTATATTTATTTTTGAATTGTAGGTACTAGTGTACTGTATTTTTGGAAGTCAATTCTGCTTTAATTTTGTTTTTGATGCTTCCAGTTTTTGCTAGTGTACTACGTATTTTTGGAAGTCAATTCTGCTTTAATTTTGTTTTTGATGCTTCCAGTTTTTGCTAAAAGTACTGAACAAGCATTCACAAAATTAAAACTAGCAAAAAACTACTTAAGAAATTCAATAAAACAAATATGGATATCTAGTTTAGCAATTTTAGGAGTAGAAAGTGGAGATTTTATAATTCAGATTAAGATATTTGCGTGGCTTTCACCAAGAAAATGTCATTTTGTATTAAATGAAATTGTTTTTTCCGTTTACCGCAATTATATCTAATGCCTATCGGTTTCGTTAATCGGTCCCGTGCGATTCACACAATATAGTATTTCAAATTATAAAATTGTTCAGAATTTTTCGCATAAGCTTTTACAAGGATTAATTTCGTTATTATGTTCACCCATTTAATAATCATTTTATACACTTTAATAATTTATATATGAAATATATATACAGATATTCCTTGACTTTCGATGCAGTTCGGTATCGAACTGCATCGTAAAGTTCCTCTATAAGTTGGAAGTCGCAAATCCAAAAATTTCTAAATTTCTCACTTCTTTTATTTAACAAGATACTATACATTATCCTAATAAACATAAAGAAGATAAAACTACTAGAATAGGACATAAAAATCGATACGATGCAGTTCGATACCGAACTGCATCGTAAAGTTCCTCTATAAGTTGGAAGTCGCAAATACAAAAATTTCTAAATTTCTCACTTCTTTTATTTAACAAGATACGATACATTATCCTAATAAACATAAAGAAGATAAAACTACTAGAATAGGACATAAAAATCGATGCATTCCGTATATCTTATCATTAGGTCAGGGATTCGAATCCATGAATTGCATTGAGCAGTTACAGAATTAATGGATTTTATCACTGTCATAAGTCGAGGATTACCTGTATTACACATTTTAAATATTTTTAAAATATTTAAAATCTACTTATATATAAATCTGGCATGACCGAAGCAATATAGTATTGTGGAATTCCGGGCGGAAGGAAATGGAAATGCGGAAAACAACATGTCTTGCAACCTACGAGCGGTTCAGGTTAGACGCGCGAGTAAGGATGACTGTCTGAGGCGTCTCAGCGAGAAATGGAGAACAACATTGAATGTAAATTCAACAGCTTCTTTATTATTACAACAAAAAAAAAGCATAAGAGAGACTTCTATTTACAACTTTTGAATACCGACAAATAGAGAGTAATACCTTGATGGACACAAGTCTTCGAATTCGATGAAATCCTGAAACAAGCTTGAAGTTTGCACAACAGTCTTTACTTTTGGTCTTTACAGTCTTTACTCGTTTGGTGGAACTTTTTCTTTTTTTTTTTTCTTCGTATAAAACTCTATAGCAACGAATAGAATTTTCAAATTTCCTGACGAACTTTCATTGACCGCTCGAGATTAGGATCGCCGTTCAAGATTTTTTCTTTAAAAATTTCAGCAATTCCTGTCTTTAGTCTCTGGGAAGAACACACACAGTACAGGTGATGCAGTGACCGAATTTCTTACTCTAAAGCCTATTCTGCAAACGAAGAATTATACTGCTGAAGAAGTAAACTATGTAGGAAAGAAATCGGCGAAGCGGAGAATTTGTTTTGCACACAGAGCTGGAAGTAACATACGAGCAAGGTGAGACACAGAACCAAAAGTAACCGACGAGCAAGGTGAGACAATGAACCAAAAAGCCTCGGTCCCCGGGCAACGTTAGCTTTTAAATCCCGTGACCATTTGTTCACCCTTTCCCGGGAGAGGAAAGATGATGTTTATACTTTCTCGAACATTCTCCGAGATGGGTGTCGAATTCGCGACTATTCGTCGGCCACCTGGGATAAACATTCTATGCAATTTATTGATATCCAGGGTTGAGAATTGACCCGACGGTTTTAAATATGATGCGTTATATCGCCGTAATTCGAAATATTTATTTTATCAAGCAATCTTTTAAATTCCTTTTTTCATCTCTTGTTTCTGTTATAGTCTTAATCGCGATTCAAAAATTAATCGAGATGGAGAGTAATAATGTACAGATATCCCACCTTCTTTGGAATTTCTCTAACTCCGTCTTCGTTCGGGGGCAATCCGTGACCCCACAGTATGATAATGGAATTTTTTGATTTTGAAGATGACCAAAATTTATCGATATATATTCAAGTATATACGGTACATCTTTACAGAATTACAACTTGTCTTAATAAATTTTTATATTCTTAATTAAGAAAGATTATTTTATCTGAAAATTTAATTAAGTTTTTTATACAAATCAATATTATTGATTTATTTCTATTATAAAATTAATTTTTTATTGATCGATAGTATCCAATGATTACGAACTAATAACATATTACCTTACTAAACGTTATAAAAGTTGTTTTGCAATTCTGTAAGACTGAAACTATCGTACGGTTTTTAGTGAGCATATTTTAAAAATGGAAACTGGAAATTTAAAATGCTTTTGTTTACAATGTTTCTTAAAGCCATTCGCAAATGAATTGAAAATCTATGGCGGTATACTTTTCTTGCAACAGACACGAAATAAATCGATGATTTTCAAATTTTTTAATTTTCTATTTTTTTGTAACATATATTATATTCTTGATCTACATTTATTTGCATATATCAACTATATTTATTCCCATATGATCCCAATATTTCTTCTTCTGTTACACTCTACAATTATCTACGTTAATGCGATCAACTTATTTAGCCATAATTGGAATTTACGCCATTCACAAATGCATTGAAAATCTATGGCGGTATACTTTCTTGCAACAGACACGAAATAAATCGAAGATTTTCAAATTTTTTAATTTTCTATTTTTTTGTAACATATATTATATTCTTGATCTACATTTATTTGCATATATCAGCTATATTTATTCCCATATCATCCCAATATATCTTCTTCTATTACACTCTACAATTATCTACGTTAATGCGATCAACTTATTTAGCCATAATTGGAATTTGGTTTGGCTTGCTTGCTTGTATTATATTTATACTGCTATCATCTAAATTATTGGAATACTGGAAAATATTTCTAATCTACTTACAAGGGGAGGTTCAGACATTCGGGTCACCGATTTTTTTTGAAATTTTCACATGACCGAATTGAATGACCAAAAAACTTATAGAAACCATCGTTGATATAAACATATATAAAATATTTAAAACAAATGAAAAATAATTTTCAAATGCACCACACTTATTTTACAGTAAGAAAAGTTAGTATTTTTACAGAATAGAAAGTGGCATCATCTATCGACAAAAAATATATAGAAACCATCGTTGATATAAACATAATATAAAATATTTAAAATATATGAAACCATCGTTGATATAAACATATATAAAATATTTAAAACAAATATATAAATAACTGAATTTATATAAAAACAAAACAAAATGCAAGAGAAATTTGATATAAACATATATAAAATATTTAAAACAAAAAAAAATATAAATGATGATATAAACATATATAAAATATTTAAAACAAATAAAAAAATATAAATATATAAACATATATAAAATATTTAAAACAAATAAAAAAATATAAATAAAAATAAAAAAATTGTCAAACCTAGGAATTGAACCAGAGATCTCAAAATTATAAAAGCAAACCTTCAACCACTGCGCTACTGTGACATTCGAAAGTTAATTAAATTTTAGAATATATGAACTCAATACAAAACTTCTCGTGGGATTTTCTTGACAATGCTTGAGTTGTGCACTTTATATTGTCCTAGGGGACTACTACAAGTATGCAAAATTTCAAAAAAATCGGTGACCCAATGTCTGAACCTCCCTTGTGAGAGTAAACAAGGTCTTAGAACATTTTCTTTGTGGTTCAATGAGTGTATGAAAGAAGCAAATGAGAATAAATGCAAGGAAATGAAAGATTTGTGTTTGAGAATGGTGAGCAGCAAATGAAGTTGAGAGAGAGCTGAATGTATTCAACATAGAAAGCAGAAATGAATTTATTTGGTATTCTTCCAAATAGTAGAAAATAAATCAAGCACTAAGTAGCAGAAATACGTTTATTTATTTAGAATTCTAATTGCTTTTTTAATTGCGTTATCGCTGGTTCAATTCTTAGCTTTGATAATTAAAAAGTAAATATCCAACCACTGCGCTACAGACACATTCGAAATGTAGTTAAATTTTAGATTGTATGAACTCAATACGAAACTTCTCGTGCAATTTTCTCGACAATCCTTGACCAAATACCCAACCACTGCGCTACTGACACATTCGAAGTGTAGTTGAAGTTTAGATTATATGAACTCAATACGAAACTTGTGCGATTTTCTCGACAATCCTGGAGTAGTGCACTTTATTACTCACCCGTGCGATTTTCTCGACAATCCTGGAGTAGTGCACTTTATTACTCACATTGATTTTCTCGACAATGCTTGAGTAGTGCACTTTATTGCTCACACATTGTATTGTCCTAGAAGTACTACCTACAGGTGTGCAAAATTTCTCAGTGACCCGAATGTCTGAACCTCCCCTTGTTAGAGCGACTCGATAAAATTGTAGGTGAGAGAAAATTTAGAAATATGGAAACTGAACTGATTAAATTGGAAAATACTGTAAATTGTTTTTTTATGTATCACTTTTCCAATTTTTGTTTATCCACATTTATTTTGGTTAGCGACTTGATAAAATTGTAGGTGAGAGAAATTTTAGAAATATGGAAACTGAACTGATTAAATTGGAAAATAAATTGTTTTTTTATGTATCACTTTTCCAATTTTTGTTTATCCACATTTATTTTGGTTCATGTTATCAGACTAGAAATTCCTTGTATCGCATCTTCATCCAGATTGCATATTTTATCAGTTTTATAATGTTTTATCACGCTATTTTTATTTCTATGGGATTTTCTTTATACAGCTTCACCCTATTTTTTGTAGTATACAAATATGTTTATTTAAAAATTTCTGTTACATTAGAAATATTAGGAAGTTTGAATAACCGAAAACAGAAAGAAAACTTGAAAATTATTATGCATACAATTGACGTAATTTCTGATATTTTGACAATTGCTATTAAACTATTTAATAATTCATATAATTTCTTAGCCTTTATGACTGGATTTTTTACCTTTGGAGCTTTATATTTGTTAATTTTTGTTGATGGGGAAATTTCTTCCCAATTAATAGCAATTGTAATTATTATAATTGCATTCGTGGTGTTTATGCTAATTTCTTTGAGTGCAATCTGGATACCAAATATAGTAAGATAATTTTGTTATATGTGTATTTATTGATATAAACTTTATTATATTAAAATTATAGTAATTTAGATATTATTAAATAAATTATAGATTATTCATTTAAGTAAATACTATATATCGCATATTAGATTTAATATTTTTATCAACTCTAAAACTTGCTTTCTATGTAAATAAATAATACACATTTTAAAAGTAGGAATATTTATTTAAATAGCATCAAAATATATTTTCATTATATTTTCAAAACATTAATTATCTGATACATTTACGTATAATATATTGATACTACAGAACATTTTTGTAGGAGCTTTTAATAATTATATAGTATATTATATATTCTGTTAATTGGGGGATTTTTATACGAAGATGTTTGTTTCTGTTTTTAAGTTATTATAACAGACAATTTTGATTTTATTTATGAAGACGTAGTCTGCCTGATGGTGCGTGGTAAATGATTCAATTATCACCTTGGAGCATTCGAGTAAAAATCCTGTCCCACATCTCCAATTTTTAGGAGAGATCTGGGCCTAGTCTGTTTAACCTTATCCTTCTACATTCTTGGCAACTCCATTATTGGTATTGGCAGGCCTGAGATAGGATCTAAAAGTGGTCGCTGCCATTTATGGAATAATCCAAGTGTAATATAGCGACTTAACTAACATAATATAACCTAATCAAATGAGGCCGCATGGTAACACGTTGGCTTGCCACGCAGGAGAGCAGCAGTTCGCCTCTCGGTCCGGCATCTGAATACTTTTTTCGGGGTTCCTGGCCCTATCTGGTGATCCCCGTTTTTCACTATCCGGCCCCCTCCACGGGTGTGGATTCGAACTGGCCCCTTAGTAATTTTACTGATTGAAAATGAGCGTAAAATATGCACAAAACAGACCGCCAATTATAATAGTACATGGTGTTTTTTTACGGCACTTTCTATTCTATTAGAATACTAAGTGAGCGGGCAAAAAAATGTGCTTGCACAGGCTGCTCACCCCTGCAGAGGGATCAGCCAGATTGTGAAAGACGGGGATCGACGGGCTGCTCCCGGACCCTATGATAAAAATTTTTAAGTGATGGGACCCGAGAATCGAACCCGGGTCCTCTAGAGTGGAAAGCGTTTTCACACAACCAATCCGGTCGCCAATAGTACAGGGTGACCATAATTAATTAAAGGAAACATATCTAAAGCACGATGTCCACGAATCTTTTGGACCAAACTCAGCCAAATTTGGTGTACCAAATTTGGCTCTCCAGACTATAGGAATTCGATTTCGATAAAGAAAACAATTAGTTTCGAAATGCTGTTATACGCGGAGTTAATATGCAAATTAACACTCACAAACGCTAAAATATTCAAATTTCAGTTAGTTATGATCATCAGATTCGTGTATATAATAACCTGATTTATTATATACACGAATCTGATGATATTTATATACCCTACCATTCATAACCTGAACAGTAATGAGGATCATTTTATCTCAATGGCTTTGTCAATACACACAATTGTCGGATTTAGATTACTGAGAATCCTTATGGTTTTGAGCAAATTCCCTTGCATCCATAAGTCACAGTGTGGTGTGGCTTTATTACTCTTTTATAATTGGTCCGTACTTTTTCGAAGAACCCAAACCAAAAAAGCCAGTGACTTGTTAGTTTGGATTTTTCGAAAAAGAGATATCGATAAATGCTGCTCAGTTTTGCTATTCCACATTCCAACAGTGTGGATTTCTAGACACGACCTTGTTTATGCAGGATGGAAAATTCCTACACATAGGATTAACACTGCTACAAATTCTACGATAACATTTCATTGATGATCGAATAATTAGTTGAGCATTCCCTACGAAGTAGCCATCACGTTCACTTAATCTCATCCAATGTGACTTTGGTTGTGGTGGTATTTAAACATCTTGGTTTACCAAGGACACGTAAATAATTTAGCAATTTTGAAGGACCAAATAAAGAATCACTTGAGATAAATCTGTAAAGATTTCCTACGTTCCTATGTAAAATGAAGTTTTTGGAAATATGCAAGGGAATAATTTGGAAATATTGAACCATATTTATAATTCACTTTCTGAACTCCCAGTCAGAATAAAAACTATTGTACATTGTGATTTTGTTTGTTTTGTTTATTAGGGCTTCTTAATTCAGAGTACAATGGCATTTTCCCCCGCGAGGCGCATTTCGGAACAATTTTCTTTATCGAATTCGAATTCTTGTAGTCTGGAATGTGTGTACACCAAATTTGGTTGAATTTGGTTCAACCGATTGATTTTGTCAATAGATGACGCCATACATCATTCTAGAAGAATACTATGTGGCGGGACGAAATAATCCCTTCCACAGGCTGCCCACCCCTTTGAGAAGTCAGCCGGATTGTAAAGGACGGGGATCAACGAGCTGGACCCGGACCCCTGATAAATTTTTTCAAAGGATGGGGCGAGACTCGAACCCGGGTCCTCCATACGCGGCCAGTCCGGCCGAGGCGCAATCGATTCTTGGCTATCAGACTCTAAGCACTTCTTCGTTAATTATGACCACACTATATATCTCATGTATAAAATACACTCTTTGAGAATATTTATCATGAGTATG
Organism: Olivierus martensii; assembly: GCA_000484575.1. NCBI lineage: Eukaryota > Metazoa > Arthropoda > Arachnida > Scorpiones > Buthidae > Olivierus > Olivierus martensii. The sequence continues at coordinate 64,283 of AYEL01071673.1, forward strand.
ATAAATATCATGATAAATATTCCCAAAGAGTGAGCTGCGTGAAAATGCTTCTGCTTTCCAGTAGAAGGACCCAGGTTCAGTTCTCGGGTCCCACTTCTTGGAAAATTTATCATGGTGTCGAACCAACCTAGTCAGCCCCGTCCACAATTATCTGGCTGACTGTTCCGCAGGGGTGAGAAGCCTATGCAACGGCTTATTTCGCGTTACTTAGTACTCTTCTGAGTGTAAAGTGCCGATATCTTTTGACACAAAAGCTAACTAGTATATAATTTTCGGCGGCCGGATGGCCGATAGTAACGCTATCAGCGTGCCACGCAGGAGGACCCGGGTTTGCGTCCCGGGTCTGGTCATGGATTTTTTTTCGCGGTGCTGGACACGTAAATAATTTAGCAATTTTGAAGGACCAAATAAAGAATCACTTGAGATAAATCTGTAAAGATTTCCTACGTTCCTATGTAAAATGAAGTTTTTGGATGTTTAAATACCACCACAACCAAATTAGCAATTTTGAAGGACCAAATAAAGCATCACTTGAGATAAATCTGTAAAGATTTCCTACGTTCCTATGTAAAATGAAGTTTTTGGAGTAGAAATAAACATGCAGCTTAAAATTGCTCGAATTAAAAAATTACTTCTTAATTTTCACGAATGAAATTAACATTATATAGAAATTTAATGCATAAAATAAATCAAATTTATCAAACCTTATACAGCATAAATTGATAAAAGTTAAATTAAAGATGAATTTATAGAAAACATTTTAATAAGGGATATTTTTTCTTTTTTATATTATATTCACAGATTTTTGTTAGAAGTCATCCACATTTGTAGGAGAAAAGGAAGGAGCAATAACTTCTTTTGGGATTACTCCACACCTTTTACCTTAAACTGATTAATTCTATAGATAATTCGTAATTTAATTACGTTTTATACATGAAAATTACTATTTTCCATTCGAATTGGAGAATAATCATTCATTTTGAGATTTTCAAGAAACCATTAAAAAATTGAATTTTATTGATTGACTAAGGACTGCATGACTTTTATTATGTTTTTTTAATAAAATATAATATGAAATAAATAAAAAATTAATTCTTAATATTAAAATTCATATTATTTATTAACCAAATACCAGATGGGCTTATGTGCGTACAAAAATTATCATAGATTACATATTAAAAATGTGCTATGTAATAATATTCTTCAAAGGAAAATTTTTTCATTCTAATAGACCATACATGCACTGAAAGAAAGAAAAAATTGTTAAATTTTTTCTATAATATATATACTTTATTTTTTTCAAATGCCCTATGTCTATACTTACAATGCTATATTCTTCACAGCAATGATGCACCGCTGTTGGCTTTAGAAAGAAACAATTTTAAATATGATTTATATTACTTAAAATTATTTATTAAAAAACAAATCTGATGTTATTCCGTGCTTAAAACAAATTACTTACATCGCCGTTTAATTCGGTCTCGTCTAAACAGGCGTTTAAGCCATCTCGACAGTAAGTCTGAAAAATATCAATAAAACTATTATAATCTTTAAATTTTTGTTTTATAATCGAATATTTTAAAAATATTAACATTATGGATATTAAAATAAAAAGAATACTACAGTATATATAGAATATAAATTTAAAACAAGTATTAAGATACCACCACTTCCGGAGGATTCAGAAATTTCTGAACTGATTTCGGATTTGGTTCTTTGAATTTGTCCAATATTTCAGACCCTTCAAAACAATTTAAATAATTAGTTTTGAAATATAATTGTTGTCAGAATTATAAAGCAGTATTTTAAATACTGAAAACACTTATTTTTAATTTGGTTAAGATTAATACTCTAATTCGGATACGTATGGAAATCCGCAAGTATTTAAAGCAAACAAATTAATGAATAAATACCGTATACATAATATAAAAATTACAGATAAATTTCAAGAAAATTTAATAGCAAATACTGTACTCGAGATTTATCATAAAAAGTTATTTTCTCTCTATCTTTTGAAGTTTTTTTATCTATAGAATTGTTTAATATTCAAAGCATTCCGAATATCAAATAAATCTAATTAATGAGTCACTCACTCAACAAATGATGAATTTTTAAGTTGAAATCAGTATAAATGCGAAATTATCGTTTTTCTTCCATATAAATAAAAGAAAAATGAAACATTTTCTTAATCGCTTCGAGAATAGCAAAGCACGGAAACTTGGTAATTAATCATAATTCCTATTATCCATTCATCTGTTCAGAGGGCTCGTTAGTGTCAAAATAGATAAAAATAAAACTTAAATCAATGATACAATTAAATTATTAAAGATAATTAGTTATACTACATTTAGTAGCTAATACAATATATAATTTAAAAATTGTCATTCTTCTGTTTTGTAATAAAGTTACATCAATTAATAATTATAAAAAAAAAACATAAACTTTAAACTATTTTAATTTTTAATCTAATTAATCGATATTAATTGTGGAATTTTAAATTATATATTACATATTATGTTTTAAATAATTCTATTTTCGACATTACGGTTGCTTATATGTTATAGTTAGGAAAATTTACCTCTAACAAGGATAATAACAGAAAGAATAATAAGTACAGACTTCATTTCGCAAGATCAGTTTTGGTATATTTTAATATATCTGCGTGAATAACCGTCTGTGGAATTTATACCTGTCCAGGTTTTGAAGTAACTATATATTAGAGAATAGACAATGAAAAAATATCTGGTTGTTAGCTCCCTGATGGGAGGCCACGTGTTGATGTTCGTTGACCCTTCTGAAAAATACGAGTTGATAAATTCTCAGGATTCCCTTGTTTGTAAATTTAACTCTTTCCTAAATTTTTAATAATCAAAATTCGGTTGTTTATCAGGCATGTTTAAGAAATCAGTATTTTAAATATGATTTTATACTATAAAATTTATTAAGCTAAATTATGATTTTTTTTCTAATTCAAATCCATTCGATTCATAAATTTTAAAAAGGTTGTAAATAAGAATTAAACAAATATTTTAAAAACGAGATTTATATTCTGGAATTTTCAATTGATACCTATATAGTTTTCAGATTTATTTCTTAAACATTTCTGTTCTAATTCTTAAAATTAAATAATATATCCGTATTTATTAAAATTAAAAAATTCCACATGAAGAAATTGATGTAATATACTTAATGCACATATGATCTTAATTGTATATTATCAATTCAATATTGATTATAAATTCTGTTTATTTAAAATTGAATTCAAATTTTTTCAACTTATAATTTAATCAATAAAATTCCAATCAATTAAAAAAAAGCACTCATCATTAAACTTCGCAAATTATCTACTTTTTCTTAGCAATGAATTCAAAAAAAAAAATTTATGTGTGTTCTCTAAAATAAATTTTATAATATTTGATAATTAGCACCAGTTAAAAACTTAACTGTCTATTATAATATGCACGTTTAATATAGATTATATCTATATATAAACATTTTATATATCAAATGCACTAGATTTTTGTAGTAAAATATAAAAGGTTAAGTTAGTTCAAATTTTGGTCTAATCTAGTCAGGATCGATATCGTGTTATTTTAATCAACAATAATTTAATTAGTTACAGTACACTCCCGATTATTCGGTTCGCAACTATCCGGCCTATAATAGTTTTCTTTTATCGTAATTAAATGAGGAAGGCAAGGCGTTGCATTGGCAACATTGCAACAGTTACAGTACACTCCCGAGTATTCGGTTCGCAACTATCCGGCCACCGTACTATCTGGCCTATAATAGTTTTCTTTTATCGTAATTAAATGAGGAAGGCAATAGGCGTTGCATTGGCAACATTGCAAAGGCAATGGAAGCGGGCGTCTGCTACGATCCTCCTACGTATCGTGTGCAAAATACAAGTTGTGACAGGAAAAGAGCAGCGTTCTGCTCGTTGTTCATTGTGTGAGGCCCGCACGGCCCGCAGACCCGAGGACGATGTTGACAGGCGTTGGCCTAAAGAGCGGTGAGCGACGCGCGTAAAGACGGGTAATGAGAGTCGGCAGATAGACTCTTCGCAGTTGAGATTAATTTGTCTTTCTGATTTTTATGCCATTTTCCATATTTGTCATGTATTAAATGGCAAAGCAATTAAGGTGTTCATCATAAGTCTTATTGTTATCCGGACTGTCCTTCCGCCACATTAGGCCGGATACTCGGGAGTGTACTGTATTTTAATCGTGGATTACTGTTTAGCCTAATTATAGGATTTGTTGTTTTATAAAATATCAAAAATGAAAAATTTTAAGATTCGTTATTGAGGAAAGTTGTTAAGTATTTATAATAAGGTCCAAACCACTTATAATATTTGTTTTTTAATAGAACATTTGCTATATCATTTTTTTAGAAGTTTAGTTTTTAGATTTTTTTGACTAGTTTCAATAAATAGAGCGATCAGTCAATATTAGTTTTTTCTGCTATTAATCAAGCGAAACTGGTTTTGACTATGCCAAATAAACATTGATTGAAGTCGAATTTAGTCAAACTAGTATTGACTACAAGCCAAAATTAGGCAAAACTACTTTTTTTTGTAGCTAATTGAAGAGTATTACAAATGCGTGCATTAGTTAATTCGACAGGGGGTTCTTTATTAAACGTTGAAATTATCAGTGAATTTTTAATATGAATAATTGGAAAGATAAATTTATTAATAAGACATCGAAGCCAAACTTGAAGCTTCAAATTCAATTTATAAAAGAACTAGAGCAGTTTAAAAATTACAAAAAAATCGGCAGAAAGCTTTTCTTTTCCTTCTCCATTTCTTTGGCATATCTACATATCCCATCGTTCAACTGATATCGATGAAATTTAAGAGATCGGTATTTCTTAGATTACTTAAGGTTCCTTGTAAATTTCATAATCGAGAAAAAATAAAGATGGAAAATAGGAATCGCTTTTCTATAAACATCTATATATATATCGCTTGTTTAAATTGCTTTTTAATCAAATTTGAAATTTAAGATATATCGTAGTTCAATTAAAATCATCTGAAGAAAAAATTTTAATTGAACTACGGTATAACTATCTGGTGAAGAGAGGATATTTCTGTTTCCTAGAAATGTTTCTTCTAGATTATCTATAGTCCATATTTAAACAAATCTGGAACATAATTATTTCTTATGTTATTTAAGGCTTTCTGAAAAATGCAGCCCAATAGGGCCAAAACGAAATAAGTAGGAAATTTTTTCATCATGAACTCATATGAGCCGTATCGCTCAACCGATTTCAACCAATTTTGATATTTGTATGTTTATTATTTTGTTTAATTTTTCCTAAAATTTTCGATTTAATCGGTTAAAAAAAAAGAATGGTATTTAATAATGCATTAATACATTGTTAGAATCTGTTCCGAGAAAAACGGTATTCATGTAAAAAATAAATGATATACTATCAAAAACATCTAATATGTAAAAAATAAGCAAGTACAGTATACTAAGAAATTTGGATATTTGTTACAATTCAGATTTTATTACTTGACTGGCGATTTAAGAAAATAAATAAATAACTTTGGTTGATGTTATTGTTTAATTTTCTTAAATCGTTAACCAATTAGCCGCATCTAAATTGTAACAAATGTTCTAATTTCTTAGTACTATACTTGGTTTATTTTATTACATGTTAGATATCTTTTATAGAATAATTTAATACAGAAAGAAAGTAAATAATTCTAGTCTGATTTGATTTTAACAAACTCGACTAAACAATATAATAAAACCAGGTAGGCCTATACAAAAAAATGACCAGAAGAAACAAAGAAAATGTCATATTTTATTTAATTACTGTTATTAATAATATTATTATAGTATTAATAATTGAATATCAAATAATAATAATAATAATTATTATTATTATTTGTAATAATAATAATGTGGTAATTATTAAAAAAATTAATTGAAGCTGTACTATTTTAATTTTAGCTTATCAGTTTTTATCTTTAGCAGAAAATCTTCAAATTTACAGTAAAATCTTTTCATCAGATCAAAACGGATTTGACAATACAGTATTTAGATCATATTAATTAAATAGCATAATCAAAAAAAAATTCACAAATTAATTGTAAATATAATAAAATAATTTGCAAATATACAATAATCCTGCATATAGCTTTCATCAAAATGCAAGTATCTGGACCGTTTGACTATTCAAAAAAAATTTTATTTTTTTAATTTTAGACACTAATCTATATACTGTATATGTTACCGGCAAAGTATGAAATGCAGGAATTCTATAGAATACCTAGGCAATATATAGAATGCCTGGCGTTTTTAGGCAAGTATGAAACCATTAATATTAGATATACTTTGCCTAGGCATTGTATATAATGACTAGGCATTATATAGAATGACAAATGCTATTTAGGCAAAGTATAAAATACTCCCGCTCAATGTCGGATCTAAGCCTATTGGACCGATTGCACCAATCTGGCCCCCCGTTGAGGCAAAATGAAATCATAAAAAGACTAATAAACGAAAAATAATCGTTTAGATTTATTATTAATGCTGGACTTTTATACCCCAGCCTTCGAACATTAATTTTTGTAGTTCAGCGAAAAAAATATTTTTTTTGGAAAAATTGAATGCATCGATTTTATTTTATCTCTTGAAACATGTGGGAAAGAATTTTCTATTTAAATTAATTAACATTACTTTTGCAGAATCCAATATATTCTGAGTATTCAACTAAATTAACGGCGGGTGAATCTTTTTTTTTTTAATTAGAATTAAACACACTGTGAATCTTTTTTTTTTAATTAGAATTAAACATACTTACTATACATGAATATTGCCAGAAAATAGCGAAAAAAGTTTCATAGTTTAAACGAATAATATAAGGTTATTAGTTGAGATGATCTTGGATTTACGACTGAGGTAAATGAAACTCGATAAATATAAGACTGGAAGAGTCTTAGCCATAGGAAATGAGTAATACACTATAAATGGAATTTGAAAATTAAGTATTTTTTAAATGATATGATATTCAACAAGTAAATCATTAATTCTGTTACCAGAAATGATATCGAAGGTTCTATTGCTATTATTGATAATTGATGAAGATATAGCCCATCGCAATAATTAGTTTAAAAACATTTTAAGACCTTATTAATCTTCCTGATTGGAAAGGGGGCGTAAAAAATGCAAAAAATATATATAATTTTCCTATATATTTAATTATTTGTATTATTTATATTAGAGGCTTCTTAATTCAGAGGGCAACCTTTTTTGTAAGGAGCCGTATGGAAAAATTTATGGTGGGCCATGGGCCGAAATAAAAACAATTGATAATAATAGTATTTATTTAAAAAAGAGAAGGTACGGATATGTAAGTATACATAGGTCGGTATTAGATATAATAAAATAATGTGGCCCACGGGCCGGAGGTTGCCCTCCCTGATTTATATTATTAACTGTGGTGCTGAAACATTCACCGAAAAGTGTTTTTTACAGCAACTCATTATATTATGAGATCTTTAAATAATCTATCAAATTAAATGCACATAGGACTCATTGGTTTGTATTAGTGCAAGTTTTAAATCGAGAAGGGCTTTAAAGTGATTTCAATGCAATTTATATTAAGTCATTTGCCTAGAGTTATTGTTTTTAATATTGATTACGATAAAAAATGAATTTCAGTTTTCTTATTAAATAACATAGAAAATTCACTTATTTAATTATTTATAATACTTAGATATTAATAAATTCTTTTTTTATTTAATTCTGAATTGATTTTACAATTATTTCTTTTTATACCTAAATATAAACAAACTATAAATCTATAAATAATAGAAAATATTTGAAATTTATTTGGACCGTAGATAATAAATATAATCTACTTTTTAATGATGCCTGATTCGGATGTAGGATCTCGAGTCTTATTGCTCAGCATATATTATATAACATTTTTATTCAATGTAATATAAAAATTATAATTATACAGTAAGATACCGCTTAATGCTGTATCGATATAACGCGGTTTTTCCGAATTCTATATTTTTTATTGATTCACTTTGGCGCGGTTTATCAAACCGTTATACTCACATAAATCCGAATCACGAATTTATGCTTTGATACTCCTATGCCGTCAGACCGTTGCTGAATAAATGACTTTTAAGATCATCTTTCCAATGACGATCTTAAAGGTCATTTATCCAACGACGATAGAACAACAAGAAACAAAGATGAGGAAATTATTATATCTGAAGATGAGGGGCAAGAGGATTTTGCAACGGATTTTCTCAAAACAAATTTAGCCGTTATTACAGAAATTATTGATCAGTTTATACAAAATAATCCAAATTTTGATAGAAGTTCAAAGGCAATACGAACTGTCATGAATGCCATGACTTGCTAACGACAATGCTTGCTGAACGAAAGAGGAAAAAACAAACGACGTGAGATGACTTCTTAACGAAAAAACAAAAAGTGTCAGATGAGAAAGAAATCATAAATTATTTACTCGAATATTTTTGATTTTATTGAATGTTTTATGAATACAAATCGATATTAGCAATCAAAAATGTCTATAATTAATGTAATACAATAGTAATAATACGTTACAAAATAAAATTAAAAAATGGTACATATATGTTTTTTATTCACTGCCCTGTTTCACCTATCATCATTATTTATGTGTTAAGATGATCTCGTTTAACGCTGTTTCATTTAGCGCTTGGTTTTATTGGAACGTATCCCCGGTGTTAAACGGGATCTTACTGTAATGTAATGTTGATTTATCCAAATTAAAATAAATACACTTTACCACATCGGCTGCATTAAATTTAAAATTTAAATAATTATATTTTATTTTTCAGACATTCCAATTATATAAGATGATTTCAGAAATTTCTTGTTTGAATCTTTCCGAAGACAATAGAAAAGTTGTAAGAAATAACATAGAGGCTTCTATTTATTTCAAGTCGGCTGAATGGCCGCATATTAAAGTAATCGCTTTTCACCCAGAGGATCGAATCCAGGCCCTTAAAAGTTTTACGAAGAATCCTGATGCAGTACGTCGATTTCCTTTCTGTATAATCCGGATGACCTTCACTTTGGTGTAAAACTTGAGACAGAGTGGTCGTTAAACTAGATCCTGTAAAATGAAAGCACATCACACTTCCATTGTGACTACTCTGTCACAAGTTGCATACCAATGTGAAGCTCATTGGTGTGGTTATGAATCCTTACTTTCAACTTTCCGGTTGACCTCGATACGGGCTAAGGCTTATAAGGTAATGGTGTTTTCGCCGTATTTTAGCTATTTCCGGTTCCATTTATATGGACCAAGAGGTATTAGGCATTCCCGCACTCAGGGAATGATTACAGTTGCGTTATATCTCGTTGACGTTCTGCCATTATAGTATCTTCTTTGAAAGGGCAGGTTCAAAGAAGGACATGTTCAGAATATAATACGAGCCTAATTCAGGTGAACATGGGGTATTTCTGTCACTTCAGATTTGATAAAAATGGAAAGAGATGTCTCGGGCCATACATAAAGAACTTTCAGGAAGAATCCTAGCTTGACACTGACCGGATCAGCGGTTTGAGAGGTCTATGGTGGGCATGGAAACATTCTGACGCCTTAGTATCCACTGGGTGATAAGTGAAAACCAAAACACATCAAATAGGAAAACTCTTCCATTTTGAATAGGGATCGAAAGAGATGAAAATCAGAGAATAAAAGCAGTCCTGGAAAGAAACAAAACAGCCTACATTCTTATTTTATTTTCGAATGATTGAAGTTAACAAGTTATAATATATGTTAGGAAGATGATCTTCAACGGCATAAGATTTTGTAGGTTGAATGGATAAAAATCTATTAAATAGTTTGGATGTATTATTATCAACACTGCATTTAATATAATTATGTAGTAATTATTATTCTTTTTATATACTAGCTAGAATATTAATATTGCTTAGGGAGTGTTTTAATGCAATTAATTTATTAATTAGTTTATATAAATAATAACCTAAATAGGTGTATATAATATTTTGAAAGCTGTAGAAGCAACCTTTTATATTATTGACACAATATGGCGCTAAATGATAAACAATTCAGATAAACCATATGTTATCCTGCATTGCTTAACACTTATCGCCATCTATTTGTCAATAATATAAAATAAAATTTTGATAAAAATCAAATGAAATTCTTTAGTATTAAAAATGACGTTGAGATGTCCTTTAAAAAAGATTGAACACTATTATTAAATTTCATAAAAACCTGCTAATTATGCTACATCAAAGATTATTTGTAGAGAGACACAAATTTGGATGTGATCTTATAACCGTTTTTTCTTTCGGAAATTAGTTAAAACCATACATCCAAATTACTTAAATAAATTTAATAGAAGATATAAATATTAAATAAAGCTGATATTTTTAAACCCATGTCATTTTAATCAAAGTTTCGATATGGAGATAATTTTAGATTCAAACATTCGTGAAGTATGTTATAGTTTAATAAAAGCCATTAGTATGAGATTCCATCAACTGATTTTTTTTTATGATAGTTTAACTTATACAGAGTATTAATATAAAGATAGCAACCCTCTTATAACAAATGAAATAAAAAAGAAATAAAGATGAAAATAATTTTTAAATTTATTTTCATTTGAACTATGACTATTTCAAAACTATTCATGAACATAATGCGCTTTCATTGTTTCTTCGGTTTTTTTTTAAATAGGAAATTTTTAATTCTCGATAATACATTAACAATTAAAAAATTTTCTTTGTATTTACTTTAGCTTAATCCAGATTTGTGTATTTTCAGATATACTTTATATTTTTAAAATTAAAGGAAGAAACTGGATTAAAATGGTTTGGTCAGACAGTTATTACAAAGAGATTTGTGTTGAAGGTTAGTTAAACTTACGTATATAGAATTTTTAATATTTTATATATAACTCGGGAAAATAAAATATATTTATAAAAATTACATTAAATCACTTTATTTTAGGTTCTCAGTGCCATCTTATATACAATCCTCACTGTGTTGCAAATGAAGCAGTTAAGAGAAGAATGAATATTCGACATTGTTTACATCTAACTAACAGAGAAATACTCTTATGAAATAAAAAAAAATATAATATGATAAGGATAGAGGTACAGAGAAGACTATCAAACTGATTTTTATTTCATAACTAATATTTTTCAGCGAAATTAAATAAACATAAATAGGTTAAAGACAAAATTTTTATCGAGAAAGATTTTGATAAAACATGGAACATAATTAAAAGACCTCTAAGCAACCAACTGGAAAAATTTAACATAGTACCACATGTTATGTTTCTAAACAATTTCGAAAGATCAGCATGCAACATAAAATAGGCATGAAAGATTTTCACTGACCCTTTCAAGTTCATCATGCATTAAGTTGGGGATAAAATTTTTGTATATGTTTCTTGTTTGATTACTGAAATATTTTTGTCAAAAATATATTTGATCAATAATACATTTGTTAAAAAATTTATTTGTTATAGTACGCAAAGGCTTGAAATGAGTTTAGTGCCTTCACAATCTCCTTTAGCCTCTCCAATTTTATCTAATATAAAATAATACGAATAATAATATGAGTAAAATATGTGTTTTAAAATTGTTAAGGTAAAATGATGTCATTGCTAAGTTTTAATAAAATTATAAAATAAATTAATTTATAAAAATTGTAAACAATCTACTATCTTTAAAGAACATTAATTTAATAGAAAAAATTAATATATGAAAATTACGTTGTCGTCCTCGTCTTACAATCTTCTAATCTTATTCATTCTTCACTAATAAATGTATTGAACATCTATAGAAGTCTTTTTTTTGTCATAAGAAAAGAGTTAATGGAATTAATGAACAATATGTAAAATTTCATTAATTGTATTGCATGATAACATACTTCTTATACTAGTGTTATTATTATTTGCATTTAGCAGTAGTTAAGTTTACATACATATCCGAATTTTTCTTCTATTTTGTTCGACAATTACCAAAGTTCTTTAAATCGATTTACTTACTTCAACTTGGAATTTGATATGGATTATTCTGTTATCTGGAATATTATGGTACTGGAAAACATTTCCATTTCTTTTAGATTAACTTGATCAAATTGCATCTAGAAGAAATTCTAATAAACTTATTGAAATTAAACTTATAAATTGGAGAAAAAAATGCGTTTTTTGTTTCAGTTTTTCAAATTTTCCTTATTGTAGTTATCTTTATCAGTTTAAGCCATTTAGAAAATTAGTGTATTACAATTAAATCGAAATTGTTTATTGTTATCACCTTAATATTTTATATTCATGTTGATTTCGTCTTCTATGGGATTTATTGTATCTCTTCTATAAATATTTTAAAATAACATATTTCAGATACACTCGAAATGTTAGTAAGTTTGAATAATCAGAAAGAAAAAAGCATTTCTTAAAATTGCTATAGATACAACTGATAGATTTTTCTGAAGTTTTTACTAATGTTATAAAAATATTTAATAATTTGTATAACGTCATTGCCTATATTGTTGGAATTCTTTTTCTTTTAGATCATCGTATTCATTAATTTATCATCTTCGAAACATTCGAAGATGATAAATTATTTCAAGTTCATACACAATAATATTGACAATGAGAATCATGTTACTGGCATTCGTTGTATCTGTATCAAGTCATCCCAAAAGTAATGTCGTTTTTATATTGTACTTGTTCAAACTTGTCTCAGCTTGTATAAACATGAATTTTTGAAGCTTTATAAATAGTACTAAGCTCAGATGGCCTTATTCTATGGAATTGGTACTTGATTAAAAGCAAGTGATTTATCTTTTATATTCTCTCGAAATTTAATGATATAAACGACATATTTTTCGGAAAAAACATGAATTTTTGAAGCTTTATAAATAGTACTAAGCTGAGATGGCTTTATTCTATGGAATTGGTACTTGATTAAAATCAAGTGATTTATCTTTTATATTCTCTCGAAATTTAATGATATAAACGACATATTTTTCGGATGATGGTTGTATTATTGTCATTTGGCTACCAAAGACAGTAAAAACTTTATCATTTTCTTTTTAATTTATTGATATCAGTTAATATTTTAATTATAGAATTCAGATGTTAAAAATTGACTTCTAGTAATTCGAAAATTATAAAAGAATATTTTTTTTATAATTTACAGATATATTTAAAAATTTTATTTGTAATTAATATGTCTGCTAATAAGTATCTAATGAATATTGGATTCATCACGTTTGTGATATCTGCTACCGAAATATTGTTTTAACATTAAATTAGGAATGTCAATAGACTGTTGAATTAATGGTTATTATCGGAAAAAACAGATTAAACAGCAGAATAACAAATAAAAAATAATTCAACGTTCAATGAATAATCGATAAATATAACATGCAAATTACTGTAAAAACAATTTTGTATGATAACCCAGAAAATAATTTTTCGTTCGATCAAATTTCAAGAAAATTTAATTGATTATCGATAACGAAATAAATACTTAAATCTTTAAAATACTATATCAGAATTTTTATACGAAATTACTAATTTTAAATAACATTTTAGGCATTTTTACATTAAAAAATATTCAGCTTTTAATCAGAAAATTTTAATTTAAAAAATCTTTGATATTAATTTGTTTCAGACGATTTTTTTGATGGTTATTTGATATTAGATTATATAGTAACTAGAAATTACCCACTCAGATAAATTCTCGGAAATATAATCTCATAATATTGTATATATGACGAAAAACACCTCCGAACTGGAGTAGAGAATCCAGGATGGAATCATAACATGACATCCATCCTTACGTTATAGCACCATCTGCGGGTTCTGTCTTTTTAGAAGAACTATAATTTCAATTTAATTTTTATTCTTTAATTTTTTAATTATTAATAACTACAAATAATTTTGGCTGTTGCAGACATCCAAACATTAGGTCTTTCTAAAGATACGCTATTTATAGAAATCGGTACAGAAATTCAATCGAGAAAGGGATATTTAACCAGCCAGCCACGTTTGACTCTTAATGTATATGATGATTAATTTTGAATTCGAATTTTAGTCATTATTTGTTTACATAACGAACTTACTGTTTACTTGAAAATTATTTATTTACTTGAAATAAAAGTAAAAACAGTTTATTACATGTATGATTTCACAGAATCAAGTTTTGTCACATTAATTCACTTCATCATGGAACATTTGTTGCAATCCAAATTAATTTTAAATAAATTTTTGTTATAAGTAATAATTACAATCTGATACTTATTTGCTTTAAATTTTCGTTGTTATGAAATTTTAAATCAGTTATTTTACATACTCTTCAATGTTTGCTTCGAAGAGGAAAAAATTAAAATCTTTATAGTTTATAGAGACCATTCATAAACTTGCAATGTTTGCTTCGAAGAGGAAAAAATTAAAATCTTTATACTTTATAGAGACCATTTGATAAACTCTTTGAGACAATCGATGTTACCATGGTTATTGTATTATTGATCAATCGCTTCAAGCCCTCCGTCTTAATGAGTCTGTGACCCCTGCTTTACATACTTTACCATATTTGCTTCGAAGAGGAAAAAATTAAAATCTTTATAGTTTATAGAGACCATTCGATAAACTCTTTGAGACAATCGATGTTACCATGGTTATTGTATTATTGATCAATCGCTTCAACATATTAATTAGCGTAACGTTATCTAAGACGGTGAGATGGATATTATATGCTGCTCAATAAAGCTGTAGCTACTGTAATAAAAAAAAAAATAGATCAATAATGGAGTTAACAGAATTTAAATGCTTCTGTTTACAATGTCTCTTGAACCCTTTTCTAAATGTACTAAAAGTCTACGGAATTTACCTTTGCTGTCATAGAGAAAATATTAATGAACGATATGTAAAATTTCATTATTTATATTGCATAATAACATATCTTTTATATTGGTACTATTGTTATCTGCATATATCGGCTGTAGTTAGACCTGCATACACATCTGAATTATTTCTCTTCTGTTTCATTCGACAGTTACCAAAATTCTTGCAGTCGATTTACTTAATTTTATTCGGAGTTTGGCATGGATTGATTGCTTGTATATTGACCATACTTCTGTCATCGAGAATATTATGGCATTGGAAAACATTTCCATTTCTTTTTGAGAGACTTGATAAAGTTCTACCTAGAAGAAATCCTCAAAAACTTACAGAGATTAAATTGCTTAAATTGGAGAACAAACTGTTTTTTTATGTTTCACTTTTCCAATTTTCCTCATCCGTATTTATCTTTACCAGTTTAATCCATCTAGAAAGTCAATGTATCGCATTTAAATCGAAATTATATGCTGTTATCACGGCAATATTTTATTTTCAAGCTGATTTCGTATCTTTCGGATTTGTTTCATACTCATTAACTTTATTCTATCTGGTCTATAAATATATTTCATTAAAAGTTTCAAATACACTCGAAATGTTAGAAATTTTGAATAATCGGAAAGAAAGAGAAACTCTAAAAAGTGTTGACCATACTTCTGTCATCGAGAATATTATGGCATTGGAAAGCATTTCCATTTCTTTTTGAGCGACTTGATAAAGTTCTACCTAGAAGAAATCCTCAAAAACTTACAGAAATTAAATTGTTTAAATTAGAGAACAAACTGTTTTTTTATGTTTCACTTTTCCAATTTTCCTCATCCGTATTTATCTTTATCAGTTTAATCTATCTAGGAAATCAATGTATCGCATTTAAATCGAAATTATATACTGTTATCACGGTAATATTTTATTTTCAAACTGATTTCGTATCTTTGGGATTTATTTCGTACGCATTAACTTTATTCTATCTTTTCTATAAATATATTTCATTAAAGGTTTCAGCGACACTCGAAATGTTAGCAATTTTGAATAATCGGAAAGAAAGAGAAACTCTAAAAATTTTAATAGATGCAACTGAAATAATCTGTGAAATATTTATTATTGTTATAAAAGTATTTAATAATTTGTATAACTTCATTGCTTGCATAGTTGGGATTCTTTTCTTTGGAGCTTCTTACTCATTAATTTATCATATTAGAGAGTTTCGTACTCAGTTACTGACAATGGGAGTTATGCTGCTGTCATTCATAGTATTTTTAATTGTATCATCAATTGTAATCTGGGTACCAAAAACAGTAAGAATTTTTTATTAATTTATTAATATAACTTAATTTTTTTTTATTTATATTAAATTCTAAAAATTAAATTTTTAAATTATAAAGAAGTGTTTTGAGTTTGCTACGAAAATATTTAAAAATTTTATTCGTAAATTATAAGTTTTATGTTTATTAAGATAATCTAATCTAATAAATATTAATTACGAATGGAACTATAAATCTCGATAAACAAACATGTTATAGAAAATATTTCTATTGTTTCGCTAGAAAAGCGAAATAATGACGTCACAAACCGTAGAGATCGCGTTAACTTGCGATCTCTTCGTATCAGCGTGAGAAAATGTGATTTATTGAGCTGCAAGCATGACGGCTGGAGATCCAGCCATTCAATAAATGATGTTCTCTCGTGATTTGACGTCATTCTTTAGCCTCTCCAGCAAATTTTTTCAGAGCATTCTCTGAATTCCACAATTATAACTTTTTCGAAATTCAAATTTTCTTGAAGCGAAATGTAAACTTGGGAAACATTAATTTTTCTCCGTTTAATTAACTTTATAACATCATCTTATGATCAGATTAAATATCGAATTTTCTAATTATGAAATATAATTATATAATTATTAATTTTTCTTCAAAAAATTTTTATTCCTTTAGTTATTTTCATTAATATTCTTTTATTAATATTAATTTATTTTTATAAAATTTGCTATATTTTATATAAAAACGTGCAATCAAAAATTTTAAAAGTTTAACTATAAGAGAGCTAAAATTGATGATATCAGTTTAATCGTAATTAAAAATTTTATGATAATCTTTATGTAAACCCTTATTCGATATTTCTTCTTACTTATACGGAGAATATAAATAATATATTATAAAAAATTGGTGAACTGTTTACTGTTTTGTCACATCTTAAATCGATTAGTGTCATTTTGACAAAATAGAATAATGCGTGATATAAGTTTAAACACGCATTATTTAATTTTGTTTAAAAATAATCGAGACGAGAGTCAGATAAATTGTCTTGGAAGACAGGCATTTATAGGCCGATTACCTTACTTCAAAGCAGCATATGCTGATGCGACATCGAAACCTTACGGTCATCTTTTGATTGATTTTCATCCTTCAACCGACAAGAAACTCTGTTTGAGTGATTCGTGTTTTCCAAACGAGCAGGGAATTTATTGGGTGTATGTTCCTCAAAAATGAAAAATATTAGAAGAAATTATCATTTTTTAAACGCATTGAGGTGTGTAAATTCGAGTCAGAGAAAGGTTTGTTAAAAAACGCAACACCACGACAAATAAAAGCTATTTGTGAAATTTGTGATAACACTTTGAGAGGTAACCTTCCAGTTAACATTAATAAAATCAAGAAATATAAGTGTGCTATTAGAAAGCTAGCAGATAAGAAGATTGGCCTTAAAGCTAAAAAGAAAATTTTCGTAAATCAGTCTGGCGGATTTCTTCAATACTTGCTCGCACCGTTGGCATCGCTTGTTGGTGGACTTATTGGAAAAGCTTTTGGGAAATAATGACACAAAAAATGGCCTTAATTCCCGAGCAAATGATTCCAAAATATAAACCTGAATATAAAGTCTACGACAACATTCACGAATTATTAGAAGTTAGCGATTTAAACGATGATTCTAAAGTAAAATTGTTAAGTCAACTGTTATCCAGATATAAACGTTTAACTCATGCACCGAAAGAACCGGTGCCAGTGACAGTTGTTCCTAAAATGACTGACATTACACCGCTTACAGAGACCGACATTGGTTCGCCTCCATCTCAATTGGAGACTGCAGCTACTCAAGAGCTTGTATGATTTAATTTAATTTTATTATCGGTTCCTCAACTTTATCAAAAATATGTTCCTCATATACTTCAATTGTTAAAATCACATGAGTATGATTGGAACGATCAGGGACAATTTATTATTAACAACCAACCTATTTTAAACAGTTATATTGTGGATTTAATGTCGTATTTAATGAGAAACAGAAAATCAACTATTGCCCCAGAAGGATTTATGGAGTTTTGGGATGGTATTAAAAAAGCTAATGTTCCTAAAGAATGGATCGGAAATAAAATACTGGCTACACGTATAGGATTAGCTGAATCTCCTATTTTACGAATAAGACCACCACGAATTTCGCCAGTTACTACGAAAATTCCTGTAAGGAAAACAACTGCTAAAAAACACTCATCGAGATCGAAAAGAAAACATGGAAAGATTATTGAAATGGATTTATTATGATCCATCTATTCCAGCATCTTTCGGCGGTGTGGAGATATTATCACGTGCTGCTAAAATTCCGATGACTGTCACTAGAAATTGGTTGTGGAAACAAGACACTTATACTTTACATAAACCGGTAAGAGTGAATTATTCTCGTCGAAAAACTATTGCTCTTTTCCAAGGAGAATTATTTCAATCCGATCTAATCGATCTAAGTAGATTTTCTAAATTTAATAATGGTGTGAAATATTTATTAACTACAATCGATGTATTTTCGAAATTCGCTTACGATATTCCAGTAAAAAACAAAAGACCTCAAACAATAAAATCTGCATTTCAAAAAATTTTTAAACAACATGTACCAAGAAAAATTCAAACTGATAAAGGACGAGAGATTATGAATACTGTAATTAAAAATTTTTTTACCAAGCACGGCATAAATCATTATTATACTCATTCGGAAACAAAGGCGCGCGTCGTCGAACGATTTAATAAAACTTTGCGCAATAAAATCTATCGATTGTTTACTTATCGACAATCGAAAAGTATGTTGATAAATTATCGTCGATGGTATCTGCCTATAATAATTCTATTCATCGATCAATTGGAATAGAACCGTCGAATGTGAAACCGAAACATCATAAACAAATTTTTGAAAGACTATAGTCGAAAGGAGAATAAATCCAAATTTAAATATAAAATTAATGACACCGTACGCATATCAAAGAGACGCAAGATATTCGCTCGAGGCTATCTTTCCGAATGGAGTAACGAACTATTTTTTATCAAAGAACGTTTCGGCACAATTCCTCCGACTTACATAATAAAGGATCGTAAAAATCAAATCATTACTGGCAGGTTTTACGAAGAAGAATTACAAAAAGTAAAACAATGAATGCTGCGAATTCTTCGTTACTTTGTTCACAATTCCTCCGATTTATATAATAAAGGATCGTAAAAATCAAACCATTAGTAGCCGGTTTTACGACGAAGAAGAATTATACAAGTAAAACAATGAATGCTAATGAATTCTACGTTACTTTAATTAGTACTGCAAGTACTAATTTTTTTCCAGAGAATACTCAATCATCGTTTATTACGAAAATAAATCCGCCAATTCAGTTAACTGGTGAGTGGCAGGTAGCTCTGGTCGAATCGGTTATACCGAGATCGTGGTATAATATTACGAAAGAAAATAATAGGTATACTATTATTACTCAAGAGAAAAAAAAATAAAAGTGAAAATTGCAGATGGATCTACTTTGATTCCGTTATTACCTATAAGAGGCCAATCATCGAGGGATATTTTTTCTGATATAAATAGTAATTTAAATTTTTTAGGAAAAGCTGATGTGGTTCAATTCTCTTTTGACAAAAATACCAGTGAAGTGACTGTGACAGTAAGTGAAAATGCCGAATTAAAATTAGTTCGACAATCGTCTCCTGTTCTTTTTTCAATGTTAAATTTAAATGAGGTGGATGAATATATAATAAAAGGTAAAAAAGTGTTAAAGTTTACTCGATCACTTCATGATTTCAGCGGCGAAATTTTTACTTTAATTGAGAAAAACAGGTATAAAGATGAAGAAATATTAGTAAATGTTGATAACATATATGAATTACCAATTGGCTTATATAATACAAAAGAATTTCTTAAATCCTTTCAAGTAATCAAACTAAGACAATTACCAGATAAAAAGTTGTTAATGACAGTTCCACAAAATATTAAAATTAGATTTGGTGATCGATTAAGGGATATTTTAGGATTTGAAAAATCTGAATATCCTGATGGTGATTTTATTGGAAAATATGCATTAGAACTAAATGCTGGAATAACAGAAATATTTGTATATTCAGATGTTGTACAATCGCATCATGTGGGCGATGTGGTTGCTCCTGTTTTTAGAATTATACCAGTATTAGGAGAAAAGGACGACCAAATAGTGAAAAGCTACGATAACCCGTTATTTTTTCCAGTGAGGAAAAATTACATTGATACAATTTCTATAGAATTACGATCAGCTAGTGGTGAACCTATTATTTTTACTACTGGAAAAACACTTCTCGTTCTCAGCTTTAAACGAATATTATAAAAGTTAAATAGTTCACTGAAATTTCTTATTTGTAGTCATGTTGTTGTCGCCTGAAGATTGTGTTGGTCATTTTTGTCGCCATCGGACCTTTCAAACAGGAAATGGAATTTATTTTAAAGGTCCACCAATTCAGAGAGGTAATGGGATATTTGATTTTATTCAGAGAGGTCCTATTCCCATATTAAGGAAAACAGGAAAATATTTAGGCGGTAAAGCTTTAGAGTGGGCAGCTAAACTCGTATCTGATTTAATTTAAAGGGAAATCGTTTAAAGATTCAGCACTCACGACTCAAAGAAACTGGTTATGAAATTAAAGACGACATTATTCAAAAAATTCAGAACGGTCAGGAGCTATAAAACGAAAACGCCGAGCGAAAACTAAACATAAGAAATTTAAAAAGAGAAAGAAGAAGAACAACGATATTTTCTCGTAGAAATGGATCTGCTTTCTTGCCCCTGTTCCAAATCGGAATTAGAAATGTTCACTACCATTCCCACGCAATTAGTGATTGAAAATACGATTCCCACTATCATTCATCCTATCGCAAGCTTAACTGATCAAAAAACACCATTAGAATTTTTTATTTCGGGATCGGGTGAACATTATATGGATTTATCATCGTTACGCTTACATCTCCAAGTCAGCATTAAGAAAAAGGATGGAAATAAATTGGAAGCTATCGACAAAGTGACTCCAGTTAATTATTTTTTAAATTCGGCATTCAGTCAAGTGTCAATGTGGTTGAATGACAAGCTAATTACCAGTCAAGTGAATTATCCTTACAGAGCTATGTTGGAAACTTTATTGTTTGTTTCGAAAGAAGGTCAAGACTCGATTTTAACAAACGCTCTGTTCTATAAAGATACAGCTGGAAAATTCGACGAAACGGATCCTGATAAAATGGAAAATAAAGGACTTGTAGCTAGACATAACAGAATGAAATAAACAATGGATATTTTTGGCCGACTTCATATCGATCTAGTTAATCAGTCTAAACTCATACCAAATAACGTCGATATACGAATCAAGTTGGAAAGAAGTAAGGACAGTTTCGCTTTATTAGCCAATGA
This sequence comes from Olivierus martensii, assembly GCA_000484575.1. Classification (NCBI taxonomy): domain Eukaryota; kingdom Metazoa; phylum Arthropoda; class Arachnida; order Scorpiones; family Buthidae; genus Olivierus; species Olivierus martensii. The sequence goes on from AYEL01071673.1 coordinate 85,870, forward strand.
AGACAAATACCAGATTTTTATAAAAAAAGCGGAATTACAAATTAATAAAGTCCAGATTGCACCTAGTGCATTTATTGGAATTGAAAAGGAACTAGAAAAATCTCTAATCAAAATACCTTATCGCGCAATTGATCTTAAGGTCTTTACTTTATCTAGTGGTCTTCTTAGTACCACCATTTCTAAAGGTCTTTACTCTTAGTAGTAGACTTCTTAGTACCACCATTTCTAATGCAATTATTGGACAGATGCCGAAACGAGTAACAATAGCGTTAGTAGCTAATAATGCTTTTAATGGAAATATAAAATTAAATCCGTTTCATTTCCATCATTATAATTTAAGTTACATTTCGATTATGAAAGATTCTGTATTAATTCCTCCTAATCCATACACAATTGTATTTGAATCGCAAATGTATGCTAGAAGTTTCGCTACGTTATTCGATGAAACAGGAGGCTATTCGTACGGAAAATATCCGAACATTAAATATGATGAATATGGACGAGGTTATACATTGTTTGTTTTTGATCTTACACCCGATAAAGCAGCTTCCGAAAACCATACAAGTATAAATACTATTTCAAACTTATCTATTATTTTAAAATTTAAATATCAATTGCCCGAAACCGTCAATCTTTTATGTTTGACCGAAAATCGATTAAATGTTGATATTGACGCAACCATACTCTGTATTTACAAACGGTTGGGGTTCCAATAGGCAGCCCCCTAGCCGGAGTCCTAGCAGAACTGATCATTAGATATAAAGAAGATATTATTCTACCACCTTTGATGAATCGTATTATACTTTATAAAAGGTATATTGATGATATACTAATTATGTCAGAAACACATAATCAAGTTTTAAATCTAGATGAGAAATTTTCTGATACAGAACCTGGCCTAAAGCTGGTTAAACAAAAAGAAAGCAAAGAAGAAATTCAATATCTCGACATACAAATCAAGATTGTAAAAGGAGAATATAACTTAAGCATTTACAGAAAGAACACTTTTCATTAAAGCTGAATCCAAGGAACCATGGTCATATAAAATGGCTGCTTTCAAAGCCTTGCTATAAAGAATTACAACCCATTGCACAACAACAGCGAGTGTTAATGAAGAACTTGAATGGATTAAAGAACAAGCACTATCATGGGTATGCCGAAAATATCATTACCCATTTATGGGATAAAATTTCTAGAAGGACAACTTTAAGAACAAACAATGAAATGGAAAGAAACAATAAAACGTTTTACAAAGTTGATATGAATCCCATTACTCTTAAGTATAGAAAGAAATTACAGAAAATCACAGGATACAAACTTGTTTTTAATAGGAGGAACACCCTATTCAATATTTTAAGCAATGACAAAGACAGAATCAATCCCTCCTCCCTCCCAGGAATATACGAAATTCCATCTCTGGATAAAGATTTTAATCAAGATCTTAAATATATAGGATATACTGCATGATCACTTAAGAAAAGAATTCACGAGCATAAACGTGATATCCAAAATAATGCGACCTCAACAGCCTTAGCCCAGAAAGCCATGAGTAGCGACTTAGCAATAAACCGAAACAAGGCAAAACTATTAATTAAAGAAGAAGATCCTAAAAAAGGTAGAATTGCTGAAACTCTAACAATATTTAATAACAGGGATGCTAAACCTAGACTGATTAATAAAGTCGATTCTGCTATTATTAACAATGCTTGGAAGTGGTGCAGTAAACGAAAATAACACCTTTCATACGAGTCATTCTCGTTAATTATCCGATTATTAATTTAATGAATATCAGCAGGGCTCGAAATAACGGTCGCCTGCTTGCCATTGGTGACTAAGAAATTGCAACTGGTGAGTGTGATGAGATAACCTTGGAAATGCTTGATTAATATTCCCCACAATTTATTTTCATGTTTTTTCTGTATAGTCTGACTCTGACGAGAAAAATTCTGTAGTGCCTCTAGTTCACGAAAGAGGGAGCCAATTTGAGAGGGCTAAACCCACAGATTAGGTTTATATATCTAATCAGTAGGCTAAACAATTTGTTTTAGGTAAATGGTAGTAGCTGATGGGTGGAAAATTGATGAAAATAAATGTTACTTCATTTGGTGATTGACCAATTTTATAGCTCAACCAGTTCTGATGTCATCAGGAGACTTGGCAGAGAACTTGCAGACTTTCTTATTAAATCCATCAATATATATCGTTGATTAAAACTCAAACATATCATTGGAAAACTTTGGACTATTCTATGCAGATAAATAAAAAGATGTTAACTAGACAATACATTAATTAAGACAATTCATGATGTAAAGCGACAATTCATGACGAAAAGCCTGTGAACCAATGAAATGTGAAAAATAAACGTGTTGTGTGGAGACTTATTTTTTGAAAGAAAACTGCTTTTACTTGTGGAGTACTGTATTCTGTTATTTGATTAAAATAAACTGAAATAGTTTAAATCCAGAAATTTTATTAGGAAAAGTAAAATCCACTTGGATAATGCTTTTAATGATTTGGCATTTTATATACATTTTATTAAACCAAACAAACTCTTCAGAAACTTCTTGTATTTCTATTAAATATAGTCTATTAAATAACGAGCACAATTAGCAGTCTAAAACCATATAATATATAAAAATATAGTTTTTCTATTCATATTGCTAATTTTTGAAATAAAAAATATTCTTGTAAAGAATTTTTACAAATAAATATAAATCTGCAAATTTATATAAATATTAAAATTGAACAATCTTCTAATGGCTACACATTTCTTCAAGAAATCTTAGCAATATTTTTATTTTAAAAATTTCAAGTTAAAAAAATGCACTCGGGGATATTCTCTGTTGAATCACCCACTCTTTCTAAACAATCTGTATAAAATTACTGGTAATTACATTAAAGTAATGACAATGATAATTATACATCATTTTATACATATAACAAAGTTTTGCCTCATAACCATTGCATATTAACATCTAAATTTTGTTCTCTAACATATTTTTCACATTCTTGAAATTCTCTCAGAGTAAAATTATCACACCATAAACAATTAAAAGTCTCAAGATGATTATCCATCATAAGTAAAGCTTTCAGGATATTTCCTGTGATGTGTGGACAATGCTCGAAAGCAACATCTTTGATTTCGGCTAATGGATTTAGAGCAAGAACATCTAAAAAGAGCTGATCTGTTAAACTTTCACTGTTGTGAAGATGAAATAGTTTCAATTGCTTTGCTTGACTGAGTAAAAGTGTTAAGAAAATCTCTGGTATATCTATTTTATGCAAAAATATAAGATCTAATTCTTTAAGACAAGAAAATGGATCAGTAACATCATTCACTTTATGCTGAAACATATAATCATAACTTCCTATCATGTATAAAGATAAAAGTTCCAAATTTGGACAGAGCTGCCCAATTAAAGGTATATTAATTACATCAATGTCTCCTAATTCTAAGGCTGTAATTTGCAAACCTTTCATTTGAAGAAGTGCTGTTATACCATTATAAAATGTAACTGATGATGTCTGTCCACAGAGTAATTGAAATTGCGTCAGATTTTCAAATCCTGCACAAAGTAAAAGATCATCATCACTGATGGCTACATCAACTAATTTCAGATATGTGACATTTGGACATAAAAAATGAGCAATTTCAAAATAACGTTCATTGATATTTTCCTTTCTAATATTCTCTCCAGATAATTGAAGTAATTTATATGTTTTTCTATTGTTTTCACAGTTATATAATTCTGTGACAGCATCTAAACTGTTATGATATTCAAGATTAACTAAATTAGGAAGATTCAGCAAAGCACATATTGCACCCTTATTTGTTACTTTTGTCTCTAAAATAACAAGCTTAATTAATTTTGAAACTGATTTTTTTCCATCTTCTAATTCATCCATATTAAGACATAAGCTCGATATCCCATAATCCGTCACCGGTGTTAAACTTACATCCAGCTCTCTTAGATTTTTGCAAAATTTTCCAATCTTTGCCAAAACTTGATCAAAACATTTTGTGCATCCAAAATTTAGAGAAACAACATTAGGTAAGGATTCAGGAAGTTGTAAAAATGATTTTAGTGGTATATTGGAACAACCACTAATATTAAGATGAGTTATTTTCTGTGGAGGGAAAAATTAAATTAGAATTCTAGAATCTCTAAAATTTATAAAAATATGTATATATATTTTTATGACAAAAATATTAATATTAAATTTAATAATAACTGCAATATAGAAACAATAATATCCAGTTAACAATACTGTTTTCTATTCGGTTAAATATAGAAATAAATTAAAAAGGAAAAAAAAAAAAACCTATTGTTCTCTCTAAAACTTTGATAAGATTATAAATTAAATGAGAAAATGGTTAAATATAGAAATAAATTAAAAAGGAAAAAAAAAACCTATTGTTCTCTCTAAAACTTTGATAAGATTATAAATTAAATGAGAAAAATATGATGCATTTATATATAAGTCGGGCATATGAATGAAATCAGAATATAGTAAGCGTACAGGAAACGCTTATATATCACAAAACAATCTATCGCAATATTAAATAAAATTCTATTTTTTTATTTGACAGACTATATCATTATAGTCAATTTTATTCAGATATTTCTAATTTAACAACCAGGTGTTTTAGAAGGCTGTCTTCGCCAAGGTTAAATAATAATAATAATAATATACTGACTTACTTGGCATTTGGTTGTAATAGTGGGAATAATTTCGCCTAAATCTCCATTCCAACCACTTAAGTTCAATTTACGTATTGTCAAATTTAATAAAATCTTCAAATGATGGTGTCTAAGTAACTTGTTTTTGCGAAATATCTTAATGAGATCTTCTATAAGATGTCCAGCTGTTTTAAAAATTAAAAAAGAAGTAAAGTTACTAATCAAAATCAAATTTAACAATCTCGGAAAAATTTATCAACTAATTTTTAAATTTAACACAAAAAACATTTTAGAATAAAGTAAAATTTAACAAATTTTCTTGACCTTGATTTATTATTGTATAAAACTTTTTAAAAATAAATGGAATCAGGCCAAAATTGATTGTAAAACGCAACAATTTTACATGCTATTTTAATAATTTATAGCTAATTTTTTTTGTTCTGCATAGTTAAATTTCAAGTACAGTACTTTAAATAAGCTTAAATTTGTTTGAATCTTACCAGCAGAAAAACCAAGTAAAGATTTTTCAGGAACAAAATTTAAATAATTAAAGAATTTAATAAAACAAAGATAAAATATACAGAAAGAGAATAAAGTATGAGAAATTTTCTGAGCGTTGATAAGATTCTTATTACTTTATTGAATCTGAATCTTATCAACATTTAATCTTGCTAATTATTAATGATAAATCTCATATAAATAAATTTTGAATCATTTTATGTAACAGCCTATTTAATAATGCATTATAAAATATTATTCTACAAAATAATGTAGTGTGGCACAATTTTAGTCATTGCTAAATTTTTAAGCTTCCATAACTTAAGTTTTCATAATTTAAACGTTATAGGGTATAATTTATATTTCAAAAAGATATTGAGGAACTCTGTGATTCATGAAAATTTCAAGTTACAGTGAGACTTTGCTACTTAATCTACGAGATCGTTTTACCGGGATCAAACTGTATTGACTTGTAATACTGTACATTGCATCATAATATGTAACATCATCTCACCTAGTTCCTCAAACGGGCCAATCACATATAAATACTTTTCTCTATCTTGTAAATACTGGAAACACCAATAACTATCTACGTTCTTTGCTATATTGTATAGACAACATTCTTTCAAAGTAAATACGCATTTTCTCTTCGGCATCCTGACAAACACAATCACGTGACTGATTACATAAAGGTTTACAGAAAACTGCTGCCATCTGTCGTATTTGAATGGAATCGTGTATTCAATTTTTTTACATACAATAAATAAATATTCAATATTTGTTTGTAATTTTCACAATATTATCTTAACTATTAATATTATAAAAAATCTTTTTTATTCGTGATATGGATTATTTAGATAAGAGACCACGTGCTTCAATATAGCGTTCTGTACTGTGCTATACTGTATAGGTAATCCTAGAAAAATGGCTTTAGAAGCAAAGGTAAAAGAAATATTGAAGACAACTGTGTTTGAAAGAACAGGGAAAGGTGGAGGAGGTTGCATTAATGAGGGTGAAGGCTATAGAACTGATACTGGTGAAGTGTTTGTCAAGAGAAATTCAAAATTAGAGGTAAACATAATTTAAACAATATTCTAAAAGGTAAACTTTTACCAGTAGCAACTCTTTAATTAAGACTTACCTTTAAGGCAAAATTTTTTTTCTAGCTATATTATAAAATAAAATTTTGTTATATTATAACAACAGCTGTTGACATAATAAAACAAATGCTAAAACTTATAAAAATAAATTGCCTTCATGCTTTTAATAAACTGGTTTTAGTGGTTTGAAGATGTGGACCTTGATGATTATACAGTATTAAATTAGTCTGATATGACAACTCAGAAAATTTATTTGGTATACCAATATTACTTTATGGTAACAGCAGGAATTCATTTGTTTAACAATCTATATATTTAAAATAAAATAATAAAAAAATCTTATACTATAAAACTTGATAAAAACATAAAAGCAAAAGATATAAAAATTAATAATCAGTCATTATAAAATCATGCATTTTCAATTATGAAATAATAAATTTAAATTTATTGAAATTTGCAGGCTAGATTAATGTTCGATGGAGAACTGGCCAGTCTCAAAGCTATCTTAGCAACTCAGACAGTCAGAGTCCCTGATCCGATTGTGGTAAATTCAGAAACATTTAATTTCGCCATCATTATAGAATAAAATTTATTGCAATTACATTTAATATAAATAATAAATTAAAATTAAGGTAGTGGATAATCCTAAAGGAGGTGCTGTACTGGTTATGGAATTTGTAAATATGAAATCTCTCTCAAAGTATTCAGCAAAATTGGGAGAACAATTAGGCAAGTATGTGCTGTATATACTGTTAAAATTGTTAATTTATAAATTATAGAAAATTATTCAACTAAAATTAAAATTGAATTTTAGATTACATAAACATAATAAAACTCTGAAAGATCAAGATGCATTAAATAGCAAAAGCATTCATAAAGATAATGAAGAAGAAGAAGAGAATTTAAGATTTATTAATCAATTTGGTTTTCATACGACAACTTCAGTAAAGACCAAAAGCATTCATAAAGACAATGAAGAAGAAGAAGAGAATTTAAGATTTATTAATCAATTTGGTTTTCATACGACAACTTGCTGTGGATATATACCTCAAGACAATACATGGAAAGATAACTGGGTGGTGAGTGAATGTTATTTTATGTTTTGTGCAATATTTATCCTAATGTAAAAGTTTCATTAACTTTAGAATTGATTACAATTAATATAAGATACTGTAAAGAGATTATTTATCTTTTATTATGTCTTGCATATTTTTTTCTATAACAAGTATTAAAATTAACATGCAAAATTATTTTGACAAGTCATATTAGACATATAATATAATATATAAATACACACATAGAAGTCATTGTAGCTAAAAGTTGATAAAACCTTATATCTATAAATTGCTTACTATTATCATTCATTATAGTTCAATATGATATTATTATAAACTTGATGAACACATAATTAAAGAACTGGAGACAAAATGGATACTACTGCTATATCAAACCATAGTAGATGGACTTGTTTAAATGTCAGTTGCATTGACTAATTGCAGGGCTTACCAATTACATCATGGTTGCAAGTATGAATGATCATAAGTCAAAGATAATTTGTATTAATGACATATACTTTACACGAGAGAAAAATTTATAAATGTAGTTCTCTTCAAAAGTGAAATTTTGATATTGGTTATATGCTGATAGTAAAATTTAACTTCTGTTGTAATAAAATCCAGAATATGTATAAAAAAACATGAAATTTTGTTTGTCAAAAAATTTTATATATCAATTATACATTTACTCAAATAAAACACTAATATCTTTATCTTCTCTAGCATTAAAATATTATATATATACATTTAGGTCCTCTACTTATGTGATTTTGAATTCTGTAGTTTCAGAGATATGTAGACAGATCTGTAAGTCCTTATTTGTTCTGAATTTTTTACAAAACACTATAATTCATAAAAAAAATATTTTTTCAAAAATTTTTTTGTGTTAGATTATAAATCTGCTCATAATCATTAATTTCATCTAGCAATTCCATTTATAAATGGACTTTGAATATTGATAAATGGAATTAGCATGTGAACATTATTGGACTTACATGGTTTTTGATTTATGCAAAATTTTCCAAAAAAACAAAGCATATCTGTGATTTGATATGTCAAAAAATGTGAGTCTGCAATTCAGTAAACAAATACTAAGATTTGTTTCTTAAATATATGTCACTTACAGGTATAAAGTTGATTTTTGAGAACCAACTCAAAGCATTTCAAAAGCAGATATTCATCAAAAAAAGTGATGCTCTCTGTTTGGTGGAATTTCAAGAGAATTATTTTTTGAGTTTCTACTAGACAATTCCACAATTAATTCAGAAGTATACTGCCACCAATTGGACAAATTGAGTGATTCCATCAAACAGAAGAGGCCATAATTGATTAACAAGGCCATGATAATGCCAGACTTCATACAAGTTTGATGACTCGCCAGAAGCTGTTACAACTTTGATGGGATGTGCTACTGCATCCACCATGTTTGCCAGATTCGGCACTCTCCAATTATTATTTGTTCCAGTCTTTAAAGAATACTTTAGATGGTAAAACATTTAGTTCAAATGAACATGTCAAAAATGACTTGGTTCAGTTTTTGCAAGCAAAGAACAGAAATTCTATGAGTGTGGAATCATGTTACTATCAAAAAGATGGCAAAATGTATTGGACCAAAATGGTATATATATAATTAAGTAAAATAAGTATATACTATAAAAAAATTGCTGTTCATTTTCATGAAAAAAAATTAAATTACTTTCCAAACAACCCTGTATATACAGGGTGAAGAAAAACTTCGTTGTAAAATTTTGTGTACTGATAGCAGACCTTAAAACAAGTCGAAAATGTCTAATGAACATATGGTCTAAATGTCACCGTTTTCGAGTTATAACCTTTTAAAGCTAGCCAATCACCATCGAGTTTACACAAAGTGTCACAATGCGTTGCATTGCCAGTATGCATCGCTCGTCTTCTTACTATCTGGTTGTAAATAAGAGAGCAATACGATACATCATGATGCTCAAATGATGCATTGCTCTCTTATTTACACAGATCTTTGTGTGTGTCAAAACTGGATAAGTATGTACGTCATGAGTTCATGCCACAAAATCTGTGACAGCATGTGGACATTTGCACTTCCTTGTTCTCCTGTGAAAAAAGGAAGTCATTTTTTAGGGAATGATTATTGGAGATGAAAAATGGATTCTACACCACAACATTAATCAGAAACATCAGTGGCTTCCTAAACAGATTCTGCCTGCAGTAGTGGCTAAATTTGAACATTTTCCACATAAGATTTTATTGAAGTTTGGTTGGATATTGAAGGCATAATTCATTACAAGCTTCTGCCACTGAAAAACCATTACAACTGCGGTCTATTGTCAGTATTTAGAGCATCTTTGTATTGCCTTGCAGAAAAAACATCTGGCACTCTAAATCATAAAGGCATGGTTATTAAACAGAACAATGTGAAACCATACATGGCCAAAATGAATTGGTCAACTTGCAGGTTAGATGAGGAAAAATTTCCCATTCAGCATATTTTGCTGATCTCACACATCTGATTACCATTCATTTTACAACTTCAAACACTATCTTGCTGGGAAAAACTTCAAAATGTCGAGATGCACCAAATCCTGTCTGAGTTTTTTGGCTCAAAATCCATGGATGACTTCAAGTCTGGCATTGAAAAAATTGTTGAACGGGAGAAGGTTGTAAGTACTGGGGGCACTTATTATGATGATTAGAAGATTGTTCCAGGTAAATTTTTTGTTTTCACACATTCAAAGAATAACATTATTTATGAGATGACTTGATATATTGCGATATAACAGGGGTGGCCAACTTGTTTGTCATTAAGATCGACTTTATATGTTAACAATGAGTTTTGAACATTATTGGACTTACATGGTTTTTGATTTATGCAAAAATTTTCCAAAAAAAACAAAACATATCTGTGATTTGATATGTCAAAAATGTGAGTCTGCAATTCAGTAAACAAAAATACTAAGATTTGTTTCTTAAATATATGTCACTTACAGGTATAAAGTTGATTTTTGATATATTGCAGGGGTGGCCAACTTGTTTGTCATTAAGATCAACTTTATATGTTAAGAATGAGTTTGCAATCTACCTTCAAAATTCTTCATTTGATGATAGGAGCCCAAAACCACATATCCCAAAACAACATTAGCCCAAAACGAGATATCCGGCAGAGGTGATGGTTTTTTCCTTTTATTTTACTCATAAATCTCAAAACACAATTTCATTTCAACTCTCACAACTGTCAATTCATAGGTGCCATGTTGGCATCGTCAGTAAATTTAGAATTTTATCTAAATTCTCTGCTTCTACTGGCTATTCTGTTTTGGGCCATACTCAGCAATAAAGCAAAAATTTGGCTTTAGTTTGTCTAGAGAAACATTACAGTACAGTAAGATGAATCATCCGATAACTTACGAAGATCGACTATAAATTGTCCCATGATTGACCAGTCGATCGCAATCGACCTGTTGGCCACCCCTGCTATATAATAATAATAATCTAAATACACAAGAAGAATACATAGGTAGGACAGAGAGGACTTTTAAATAAGATTAAAAGGATATTAAGCAGATGTAACATTAGGAAAGAGTGCAACTGCTTTAACAATGAGAGCACATGAATATTTTGTAGTGATACAATGGTATAGAATGGTCATCCTAAAACTAATACAAAAGTGTGCACATGGAAATACAGCAAAAGCTATAGAAATTATTGAGAGAAGAAGAGACCATAATATAAAAAATGAAAATACTCCAGAAGAATTTCCAAGATGGTGGAAGTTGTTCTGGGATCATAGTAGAAATATGTAATACTTACTTTATTATCCTTTGTTAAAAATTAACATAAAAAAATAAATATTTGTTAATTTGTAATAATTTAAGATTAAATAAACAATATGTATAAAATATAATTGTAATATATGTATGAAATTTGAAAGTGATCTAGAACAGAACTGTGAAGGTTAGTCTTAGATGTTTTTATGGAGGATGACCTCTGTGTATGCCAAAAACATTTTAAAATTAAAAATAAATTTGTCTTATGTGCTGTTAAATAGTAGGATAGTTATAAGAAAAGTAGAATGATTATATTAGGCTAAAATTTATTTATTTTTATAAATCATTAAAATTATAATGAAATCCAATCTTTGTCACAAAAGGCTTGTCACATTAAAATGAAAATAATGTTTTTGTGTTTTGCATTTAATAATACACAAAATCAAAATAAAAGAAAACAATAACTCATTGGTAAGATAAATTGTTTAATCAAACACATTTTCAGCTATACATGTACCCTGCCTCTAGGACACTATGCATTATTATAATAAACATAACAAATATAGAATTACAAAACTGCACATAAGAAGAATGCTTTTATTACATCAATCTATTGCATATAGACTGGTATGCATGTGAATTACATTGGTTAATCACAAAATTTAGGTGATGACATCATCAATATAAGTATAAGTAGTCATAAGTTGAGGATTTGACCATTCATACTTCAGATGTATAAATTGGTATACATGGGTTTTAAATTTTTAACAATTTTTAAAGTCTGAAATAGGAGAAATTGGCTTATATATAAATATGTGTGGTATTTATTTTTTAATACAATATTTTACTATTTGAACAGAAATGAAGATGGAAAAAATAACAATTGTAGTTGATATTCTTATTAAATAAATTATTTTTGCTTGTAAATATTAAGCTATATAATTCTGATTATTTTAATTTTTTAAAAGTAGTCTACTAATTGAATAAAATATCTTCTGTTGTTTAAATTTCTTATGTAAAATGTCTGGTTGGACATTGTATTAATATGATGAACCAGACTAGAGGAACATCAATATGATTAATATTTCCAGCACAGCAAATAAGCATATTTTAAAGAAACTTGGAATATTGAAAAATTTCAGAATAAAGTAGTAGTAATGACTTCTATGAACTTTCTGACATGTGGAAATTCATTGTAAGAAAAAAATTACACCTGAGCATTTATAATTTTATTGTTATTTACATATTAATTCAGTTTAATAATAATTATACATTAATTCATAGTTTATATTCTATTAATCTTTAATAAATATAACAATTTTCTTTTTATATGTTACATTAAACTAAATTCAAATAGTATATTTACTTAAATCAAATTTTTCAATTTCTAATCAAATATTTGTCAGCTGATGAGGGGCTCCAGCCTGAAAGTACTCTTGTTATAAAGGGAACCGTGATGATAAATTAAAGCCCAAAAATAACAGCAAAATGTTTATCTTGAATTTATGCATTATTTATCAATTTAATATGTTAATAATGCATCTGTTGCTAACACAAATCAATTAATTATTCATAATATTATTATTATTTTTTTAAATTTATTAGGTTAATAAGCTTTTGAAATCCAGAATTTTGTTTTAAAATTATATATTAGTTTTTATTATATGATATTATTTTCTTAAAATATATAAATTTACAAAATTTTTAGAGCAAAACTTATGATTCAGTCACTGATAAGTTTATGGATTTTTCATTTGAAAAGGTGAGTTGCTATTCTAAATCTTTTAAATATATATATGATATGATATGTATTTCTCTTAATAATTGAAAATTTTATCTAAAGACAAATAGTGCTTATATGTTGTTCTATGAACGAGTGAATCCGAAAGATATAAACAGCATTCCTAGTCATGCTGCAATATTGCAAACAAATACAGAATCACAAGTAGAAAGTGTTACATTTGAATTATCACATGAGCTAGCAGAGGTAAGAATAAATCTTTTAATAATAATAATAATAATAATAATAATAATAATAATAACAATAATTTTCTCTCACAAGAAATTAAGCGTCTTTGGGGAATGCAAAAGGTTTTAACAGTACCCATCATTCTATCCTCAACAGGAGTAATTCCCCACACACTACACAAAAGCCTCGGAACATTAGATTTACACCCCAAGACATATATAACACTACAAAAGGCATCACTACTCAATACATGCAACATAGTAAGAAAGTTTCTCAGCAACACAGACAGTTAGTTAATATACAACTAAAACATCTCAAGTAACTATGTCTTGACTCTTGTCCGACATAGCACTTTTGCTCCGGAGTTATTTCGTGCTCACATTGACATACCCCAATATAACAATAATAATAATAATAATAATAATAATAATAATAACAACAACAACAACAACAACAACAACTTTAAAAAGACAAAAACAGATAAATTTTTTATTCAAAATTATTTTAATTCTTGAAACCCATTTGCAATCATTAAAGAATTATTAAGATTATTTCTGCTTAGACTCATTATAACTTAATATTTTTAAATTCAAGTGCAGTTCAGCAGTAATTATACACAATAATATTTATTTTCTCTCTTCATAAAGAGAATAATGTAATAATAATAATCCATTAAATTTATATGTTTGATTCTATAGTTTATAGTGCCAAAGATAGTTTTATACTAAAAGTGTTTCACTAAATAAACAATATTGAGTATAATTACTGCTGAACTGTGAATTTTATTATTTAAAATCAACTATGCATTACTAATATAAAATGTAAAAGAATGCTAATGTGGAATTTGACAATGCATTGCATTTGATTTAATGTTGCCCATGTTATAAATAATAATATAATTGAATATTTATAAATTTGATAATTAAATATTCAATATTTCTTTGCTTATTTATGAATGAATTATAATAAGTAACTAGCACACTCAGCATTAAAAAAAATGCACTAAAAACTTTTATGTAGTAACATTTCGATATTATAAATATCATCATCAGCTTTCTGTTATGAACAATGGTTAACAGAACTACATTGATAACTGTTAATTCATAGGTGCCATGTTGGCATCGTCAGCGAATTTAGAATTTTGTCTAAATTCTCTGCTGCTACCGGGCATTGTCAGCGAATTTAGAATTTTGTCCAAATGCTCTGCTGCTACCGGCTTATTCTGTTTTGGGCCATATCAGACAATAAAGCAAGTTTGGCTTTAGTTGTCTAGAGAAGGCACTATATAGTTGAAATTTTGGCTTTAGTTGTCTAGAGAAGGCACTACGCAGTAAGAGAGACGTCCGATAACTTACAAAGATCGACTACAAATCGTTTTTTGGCTTTAGTTTGTCTAGAGAAGGCACTATGCAGTAAGAGAGTCGTCCGATAACTTACAAAGATCGACTATAAATCATCCCGCGATCGACCTGTTGGCCACCCATGGTATATTGTGTCATTTTTGGTATTTTTCATTCAATTTATTGTTGAGAAAGATTAATATTTAGTTTGTTTATATTACAAATAAATATTTAAGTAATTTAGTAATTTAATGTAATTAATAAAAACTTTTAAAATGTAATTTATTTCCTTTTTTTTATTTTAAAGGAATTTTATGCCCAACAGCGATTAAATCATCAGTTACAATTAATTGAAAAGGATTATGGTGATCGTGAAGCAAGAGAACTATGGTCTGAACTGCAAATAAAATTGCCAAAATTTTTCAAGGATATTGAAATCATCCCATCATTATTACATGGAGATTTGTGGGGTGGAAATGTAGGAGAAACTGAAAATGAACCAAGTACAGTGAACACTTTATAAGATTATTTGAATATAAAATTAATTCTATATTGAATTAAAAATTGTTGTGATTGTATTCATTAAATTCTTTTATTTCTTCTGTTTAATAATTTTTCATTCCATATATATATATTATGGCCAATGTCTTACATACAGCCAATTCGCAAAATGTCTGGCCATTTATAGATTTGGCCAAAGCCTGAAATATAGGTCTCTACATTTTTCCTTACTCTGAGAGAGAATCCCATTCATATTAAAGGGTGGGTAACTTCTATAATCTCTTACATCAGTATTGTAAGACCAACATTTGACATGACAAACAATCTCATTCTTGCTGCTAAATAAGCTAAAATTCATATGAATGCACTATGCTTACTTAGTTCCGCAAAACTTCTAGCTTTGGCCACTTTTTTTTGGACTTCTTGAATTGGCCATTGATTGTTGGGCACATGGCAAATTGCCCATCCAGAACCCAAAATAGTTATAAATTCTAGTATACTTTGGGGTTTGGTCAAATCTAGAAGTGGTCAGCCATTTTGTGAATTGGCTATATGTTGGACATTGGCCATAGTGCATATATATATATTTTAAATATTATAATATCAATATATCTTCCCATTAAAACTCATTTTTTAAGAGATAAAAATTTATTTCATTGATCTACAATTACAATCTTAACTAAATTGTCATAATAATGTCTAATATTACGGCCAATGTCTTACGTACAGCCAATTCGCAAAATGGCTGGCCATTTATAGATTTGGCCAAAGCCTGAAATATAGGTCTTTACATTTTTCCTTACTCTGAGAGAGAATCCCATTCATATTAAAGGGTGGGTAACTTCTATGGCCAATGTCTTACATACAGCCAATTCGCAAAATGTCTGGCCATTTATAGATTTGGCCAAAGCCTGAAATATAGGTCTCTACATTTTTCCTTACTCTGAGAGAGAATCCCATTCATATTAAAGGGTGGGTAACTTCTATAATCTCTTACATCAGTATTGTAAGACCAACATTTGACATGACAAACAATCTCATTCTTGCTGCTGAATAAGCTAAAATTCATATGAATGCACTATGCTTACTTAGTTCCGCAAAACTTCTAGCTTTGGCCACTTTTTTTTGGACTTCTTGAATTGGCCATTGATTGTTGGGCACATGGCAAATTGCCCATCCAGAACCCAAAATAGTTATAAATTCTAGTATACTTTGGGGTTTGGTCAAATCTAGAAGTGGTCAGCCATTTTGTGAATTGGCTATATGTTGGACATTGGCCATAGTGCATATATATATATTTTAAATATTATAATATCAATATATCTTCCCATTAAAACTCATTTTTTAAGAGATAAAAATTTATTTCATTGATCTACAATTACAATCTTAACTAAATTGTCATAATAATGTCTAAATGTCCTTATAAATTTATCTCATATCATTCATTATGTATCATAAAATATATCAGTCTAGACCAGCGTTTCCCAAACTTTCTCTATGACAGAACACTTCACAAATCCTGAAATTTTTACAGAACACTTTGGTTATTTTATACCAGGGGTGGGCAGACTGCGGCCCTCGTAGTTAATTGTTGTTGAAACAACAATTAAAATGTTTTTAATTGTTGTTTCAAATTTGAAATGATTAAATTATAATTTTAATATATAATTTAAAAGAATTTTGACCCTGTCGAGCTTTTCTGAAAACAGCGTTTCATTTTTTTGGACTGCCGGCATTATTCAAACCGATGATTCATATAATGGCCAATGAAAGTCTAATACAAAAATTGGCTTAATTTTAATTTGTCACCCTTTTATGATATCTTAGTCAATAAATATACCCCTTATAAAAAGTTTTGGATATTTCTATATTGGATATATAATTTTCTAAGAGAATTATATCATCTTGGATAGTTATTAGATAAAGACAGGATTTTGGGACATTTTTTTGCAATTGTTTTACACCCCTTTCCAAAGAGATAGATTACTAAAAAGCAGGATTGCTTCCAACCACGGGCTACACCCTCCATGAAGGGGGCAAGATTGTGAAGTCTAGTGAAAAATTTCTTTGGGGATGCTGGGCCTAGCCCGACACCCTGAAAAATTTTTCACTAGATGCCGGACCCAAGACGCGGCCCTAGGCTATATTTCATTGATACGATATGGCCCTTTCTCCCAAAAGTTTGCCCACTAAGAGCAGGATTGCTTCCAACCACGAGCTACACCCTCCATGAAGGGGGCAAGATTGTGAAGTCTAGTGAAAAGATTTTCGGAGATGCTGCGCCTAGCCCGACACCCTGAAAAATTTTTCACTAGATGCCGGACCAGAGATGCGGCCCTAGGCTATATTTCATTGATACGATATGGCCCTTTCTCCCAAAAGTTTGCCCACCCCTGTTTTATAGTATAGGTAGATATTAATAAATAAATAAATTAGGCAAAAGAAACATTTTTTATCAAATTGTAATTATGTAAAATAAATTAGCAACTCCAGTTTCATCTTGGCACAGTATTTTAATTAAATCATATGAGACATATTAATTTTCATTACGGAATACTTATAGATCTTCTGCAGAACATAGTTTGGGAAACACTGGTCTAGACAATTTCTATTGATCATCTCCAGTTCCATTAAATCATGATTTATTCAACTGTTCTATTGATAGTCCCTTGATATTGATTAGATTAATATGAAATATATAAAAACCTGAAGTATATTTATACTTTTTTATTATAATAAACATGTAGTTTAGAAGCTTTCTTACTATTCTCTGCAAGTATAAGAGAACAAACATATTGCTTTTTAACCCATAAAATATTTATTATGTTAATGATAGTGTCAGTTAACTTCGTACAGTATTTCCAAATATGATAGCATTATATAAGTAAATTTTATTAAATAAAACAAATACAAATGCTCTGAAAGTTACAAATATCTGAATTATTAAGTTTTGTATATATAAATATATCATTTTATTCATTATATTAAAGATAATAGAAACAAACATTGTTAGCAGATAAGTATATTTATTAGTCACTACTAATATACAGATGATAATGTTTTTGACAATCCTCTTCAACTGCATCTAAATGTTCTTGTCATAAATATATATCTGTGGTCAGCATATTCCTTTTTGCTTTGGTTATACATTCATTTGCAATATTTTAGTTACATTAATTTCTAAATAATAATAACTTTAAAAAATAAAGTGCAGATTATTTCAGCAGTCTATTGTAGGAAATTATTAAATTAAAATCAATATAATAAATTGAACAAAAATAACTTTAAAATATGAAACTGATACTGAACAGTAGATGCAGCTTAACAATTAAAGTCTTGATTATTTTTCAAAAGAAAACAAGGCATGGTCCTAATTGAAAATTCCTATGAAATATGTGATGCATTAAAACAGTATTATTTCAATAACATCAGGGCTGTGCGGTGCTATGAGGCAGAGAGGCAGCCACCTCAGGCGGCGGCATAAACAGCGAAACCAAAATATAATTTGAACCATTCAATAATTAAAAATCTTTACGCACAGTCTATTGTAGGAAATTATTAAATTAAAATCAATATAATAAATTGAACAAAAATAACTTTAAAATATGAAACTGATACTGAACAGTAGATGCAGCTTAACAATTAAAGTCTTGATTATTTTTCAAAAGAAAACAAGGCATGGTCCTAATTGAAAATTCCTATGAAATATGTGATGCATTAAAACAGTATTATTTCAATAACATCAGGGCTGTGCGGTGCTGTGAGACAGAGAGGCAGCCGCCTCAGGCGGCGGCATAAACAGCGAAATCAAAATGCAATTTGAACCATTCAATAATTAAAAATCTTTACGCAACGCTTTTCCATATTGATCTATGTTGATAGTTCTGTTTGCTTATAATTATTGACAATATTTGATTTTAATGTTAATTTGTCTCAAGAAGTAGCAAGTGGCTGTGCTGTGTTTAAATCAGTAAATCAAAATAAAACAAGATTAAGTGGCTGTGTTGTGTTTAAATCAGTAAATCAAAATAAAACAAAATTTGAACTAGCTAGAAGGACCTTAAAATAAAACTAAAAATGAAGGAGCACTTTCGGACTGGACTGCCCCTCTTCAGCTGCACAGAGAAAGTGAGCGTTAGCTTAGAACCTAACAGAGAATGGGATATCTGTAAAATCAAGTGTAAATTGTGATTTAAATCCCAAGTGTCAGGTGAACGGTAAAAACAAACAGATTGTGTGTGGGGGATAAAATGTTAGGCAAAAAGGGGGCAGAAATAGGGCGATAACAAATACAAAATTTATGTTTTCATATTGTCAAAATAAAAATAGATTCGTACATTTTGTGCAGTTTTTTCAAATCAAACAAAGGTCTTTTTAAAGATAAAACATTTAAGGGGCAGCATTTCGAAGATTTGCCTCATACTGAGAAAATCTACCGCACGGTCCTGAATAACATGTATTTAGTGAATGGCTATGCACTATATTTATGCAATACTAACTTTACTTTATTCTGCTAAGAATTTTTGGTACATCCATATATTTTTTCATTATGGTATTACATATATTGTATTATTTCTCCACATTTCTTGTTTCATCTTTTAATGTATATATAGACATTTATATAGCATTTTACCCAATATATAATTTATAATCATGCATAATACCAAAGACAGTTGAAGTGATGTGCACTTTGTGTTTTATGTTTTATTTCAAACAAAGGTTTTTTTAAAGAAAAAACATTTAAGGGGCGGCATTTTGAGAAAATCTACCGCACGGTCCTGAATAACATGTACTTGGTGAATGGCTATACACTATATTTATGCAATACTAACTTTACTTTATTCTGCTAAGAATTTTTTGTACATCCATATATTTTATCATTATGGTATTACAATATATTGTATTATTTCTCCACATTTCTTGTTTCATTTTTTAATGTATATATAGACATTTATATAGCATTTTACCCAATATTTAATTTATAGTCATGCATAATACCAAAGACAGTTGAAGTGATGTGCACTTTGTGTTTTATGTTTTATTTCAGTTTATTTTAATTTATTGTTTAACAATTCACATACCAGCTGAAACACTATGAATGTTTATTTGTACACGAATAAAAAAAATCAGAGAAAAAGTCTGGTTGTGATTAAAGACTGCTATAGAAATGCCAAAAATGTTATACTCTGTATATTAATAATGAATAATAGATATGCTATTTTATTTGAAATTTAGAAAATTTTAAAAATTGTAAAAGAATTTTAAACATTATCATAGCAAAATATCTAGCAACAAATGTAGTGTAAAAACTATATACAGTGGTACCTTGGTTAATGACGGCCTCGGATAACGACGAGTTTTTGAAAGAAAAATGTCTTGGTTAACGACTCCTGATTATGTGAACTTCCGACAAAATAAAGCTCTGTAAAACAGTTCGATGATTAATTATCTCAGTCAATTGTTATTTTTTTAACAATCAATTCAAATCCGATAATATGATTATTAAAATTAATAAAATTATAACCATATAAAAATATATTTAACTAAATGAGATTATGTGTGGGAGATAAAATGTTAGGCAAAAAGGCGGCGGAAATAGGGCGATAACAAATACAAAATTTATGTTTTCATATTGTCAAAATAAAAATATCCCCGATACAGTGCATCGTTTGCTTACCGAGTTTAAGCTGACCTTGTCCACATGTATTTCAGGCAAACGCGGACAGTTACTGATGAGCAGTGAATAGTACCCTCGGATAAAAACGAAGTGCTTTAAGAGAGCTACCTGGAGAGTAAATATAATTCTGGTTACATATGTAATGGGCTACATCTCGAAACTGCGATAATTCGAATTTGGAGCCAATAATTCGAATTTTGGTATCAAATTATAAACCGTGATAAATCTAAAATCGCGATAATCAAGGTATTCCTGTATATTACTTGTTTGATATTTCTAAGTATAGTGTAACAGTAAGTTTTTGATTTATAAACATTTACAAATGAAATATGTACATAGCTTGAAAAGTTCATAATAGAAATTTACTGTTTACTTTTAATATAATTAATTTAAATTAATAATGAAATTTTACTTTTCAAGCAAATGAAACTTTTATTAAGTATCAAAAAACTCCGAAGTGAGCCCAGTTGTCCTTCTGATGAAGATTGATAATTAAAAACTGTTTTCATGAACAATTCATTTTATTAATGTTATTGTCCTTCTGGTGAAGATTGATAATTAAAAACTGTTTCCACGAACAATTCATTTTATTAATGTTAATTTTTTTGTAGCAAATATAATAAATAAATGATATTTTCCATATTTTTAGGACATTTTAAATGAGTTTTATCTGCATTTTTAATATTTACTATGGTTGTGGGAAGGAGCCGGAATAAATTAATCAATTTTCAATTAAATCCTATGGGGAATTGTGCTTTGGACAACGACAGTTTTGGTTAGCAACGGTTCCGCTGGAACAGATTACCGTCGTTAACCAAGGTAGTTATTTAATATATTATCATAGTATGATATAGCTTTTGCCAAAAGTCTTTGCATTTATAATCAGGCATTTGTATTCCAATTTTGGTCAGCAACGGTTCCACTGGAATGGATTACCGTCGTTAACCAAGGTAGTTATTTAATATATTATCATAGTATTTCAAGATGATATAGCTTTTGCCAAAAGTCTTTGCATTTATAATCAGGCATTTGTATTCCAATTTCTGAAATAAAAAACTGCTAATTCCTCCAATTAATAGCAATATTATTTGTTAGAAATATTAAACAAGTAATATATAGTATATATTACTTGTTTGATATTTCTAAGTATAGTGTAACAGTAAGTTTTTGATTTATAAACATTGATAAATGAAATATGTACATAGCTTGAAAAGTTCATAATAGAAATTTACTATTTACTTTTAATTTAATTAATTTAAATTAATAATGAAATTTTACTTTTCAAGCAAATGAAACTTTTATTAAATTTTTCATAAATCCTAAAATTTCAATTCAAAGTAGATATTAAACTTCTATCTTATATTCAAATATATTTTTTAATACATTAATAATATATTTTATGTTGTGGCAACAACAGATCCTATACTATTATAATGTAATTAGTTCTGGAGAATTATTGAAAATTTAACTCATATTTTCCATAAATGCAATATTATAAATACTAAGTATGTTTTTGAGAACTTATTTGATATTATAAAAAAAATAGAATATGGAAATGAATGAATAAAACCCTATTATATGCCTTTGAAAATATTATTTAAAAATAAACATTCAATAAAAAAATTAATATACATAAAATATAAATTTTGAACATTCTTAATTACTTGTATTATCATATCAAAAAGCATTCCATTTACGTCTTTTTTCAGACATAAGGATAGCAAAACTAATACTATAAATTGATGTGATTCAAGGAAAACTTATAGTTCAGGAGTAATTGCAGATTAATAAGTCTAACATCATATACTGTATTTTCTATTTTAAAATGAAAATTGGAGTCTATTCTATAATGCTTTAATTCAGGATTCCTCAAATTATAGCTTGTGAAAGGTTTTTATTCAGTTTGTAGATGCATTAATAGAACAATATTTTATTTCAATGATAAATATTGAAATGATGCTGCATCTACATATAAGACAGAAAATTTGGAGCATTGCGAATGAATATCTTATAACAACACTAGCGTGAGAACAGTACAACTTTGACTTTCAGAATCCGAATTTGAAATCTGGAATCTCCAACTGGAAGGAAATTACTCTTCCATAGTCACCCCGTTAAAAATCTGTTTTAGATCAATAAATTGAATTCTTCTTATAATTTATACATCCAAATAATTTATAATTAATTAACGAAAATCAACTAAACTTCAAAATGGATGTCTATACCCTAGCTCATTTGAAGTTGAGTGATGTTACAGGAGCCTTCACTACTGAACATAGTACACAATATCATATCCTTCCGCTATTAGACTGTCTTAGAGATGCGTGTTATAATAGTAACTTTTATTCGTCAAATAGTTTTTCTCTCCGCCGATTTAATATTACATTGACGAGAAAATTATGAAATATGATTGCAGAAAGACTTTTAAAATTTTTATACAGGAAATTATTCTGATTATTTCTTCATGCGAAAGAACCATAACCGCCTCACTCGTGATGTCGCTATCAACTCGAAGTGGGACCAGATCTTTTGAATCCCAGCTTTCTGATGGCTGATCTTTCTATTACCGTAGACAACACATAATGCGTACTTAAATAGTCCTGACTGTTAGTACCCAATTAGAAGAACAGTTATATAAAATTCAATAGAAAGAAATAATCCATAGATGAACATCGACGAAAAGTGTAAAATGAAAACATTATATCAACATTATATGTATGTCTCTTTAACATTTTACCATATAATATTTTTCAGAATTGCGCATTTGTGTACACGAACTGTTTTATTTCGGTCATGAACTTATTGATGGTTCTTGTATTTCAAACTGATAAAGGAAAAAAGCTAAATATTTATAGGCTATATAAATATAATATATATTCCTTCTTCTAGAACAGAGATTCTTAACCGTGGGTATCAGTGGCGGCTCGTGGATGATTTTTGTGGGAGGGCTGACTTCTTTGTTTTCTATTATTACTTTTAAAAAAATTCTTGCATTTATTCATGTATAAGTTTGGTATAAGTACAAGGTGTATATACAATATAAATGTATAAAAAAAATTATATTCCCAGATCCCACTTTGAATTATTTCAGTTTGCATTTTTTTTTTTTTTTGAAGTTGCATCCTAAAAGAATTAAGGCAATATTTTGCTTTGAGTGTAAAATTCTGTATTTGTGTTGTTTCAGGGATCATTTTCATTTGGTAATATAGCAATTCAACTACTCTATTACTCTTTTGGTATTATGGGATTCTGTTACCACTCTTATTACATATGTACTTGTGATGCCACAATATGTAAATATAAACAAAATCTATTTTCCTCAATATTCATCATCTTTATGATTGTAATAAAATATTTCTGATGGTTTCTTATGACTGTTAATATAACCAAATACAATAATATATGCAGTGGTGGCTCGTGAATGATTTTTGTGGGAGGGCTGAAAAAAATTATAATAAGTAGTGCGTATAATAAAATACGTAGTGCGGACTGCAATGTTTGCAGCCCACGATATACTGTACATATCACAAAAACGTATATCACGGGTTACCCCCACTGCTCAATACACTGATTATGCAGGGTGACTCTGTCTGCACTGACTGCAGCCCTGGTGAGTACGCAATCACACTGACTCATACAATACACACATACAGAGCGCCTATCGATTACATTTGTACATATGTACTTGTGATGCCACAATATGTAAATATAAACAAAATCTATTTTCCTCAATATTCATCACCTTTATGATTGTAATAAAATATTTCTGATGGTTTCTTATGACTGGTAATATAACCAAATACAATAATATGTGACATAATGAAAATTTTGCAGAACAATAGTTACATTATAAAGTATTTATTTTAATTTATTCTTTTCTAATAACCAGGGCCTGGGGGGTTGACAGGAAAATGTGCCGACACTGACACCGATACCTCCTAAAACTGCTGACACTCCAGCCCTGCTAATAACATTGTTTTTTTATTTACTTTATCTGGTTAGGTTGGTTTCAGGTAAGCCTCTACAAAGGAAGGCCAAAAAGTTCTTACTCTCATTCATGATGCAGATGTGCTATGGATCTGAAATTTAGTCCTCCAACTCTTCCTTCTCTACATATCCACCTCCTAGGGCAAACACTTCTCACACCTGTGAACAATTGTTTAATTCCATCTTTGTAGAAGTTGGCAGATTTGGAGGCAAACCAGCTCTCCACAGTAGTAATGACCTCATCTTCAAAGAAACTTCTTCCTCATAAATGTTTTTTCATATTTTGAAACAGGAAGAATATATTATTATATATATATTATTATTATTGTTGTTATTATTATATCCTTATGTGGACATTTCTTGAAAAGTTTGGGGACTGCTGTTTTAAATTATGTAAATAGTTTATATTATTTAGTAATTCTCAAAACATATATAAACATTTTAAAATAAATAAAAAAATTATTTATTATGCCATGAATCAATTGCATTTTCATATATTTAGCAAAGTTTTATACTATCTGAGATTTAAATTTTATCTTTATATTAAAAAAATTACAAATTGAAGTATAATCCAATAAATTTATTGAAAGCACATTAAAGAATTTATTTCTTTACATGGTCAAAATAACTTCATTGTTTTACTGAAATGCTTTCATTGTATTAGTGATGTTTCTCTATATAGTATATAGAATAACTAATATACTAGTAATATGTAAAAAATAAATTTGTTTCTATATATTCTCTCTTTATTCACACATTAATATGTCAAAAGCATCAGAGATATATTGTTATTTGTTTTAATTATGTAAATAATAACAACAAAAAAATCATAGTTATATAAACAAATTCAATAAAAAGTTTTAAAGTTTCAGTTTTTGTTGAGTTTCAGGATATAAAATTATTCATGTTAATTAATATTTATGTTAAAAATTTATATATATCTCAGTTTGAAATAAGGACTGGATTAGAAAGGGTTTTAATTGGATTAGATTTCTTTCATAAAATGGTTTATTTTCAATATTTGCCTGTACTCTAAGCAGTAAAATCTTAAAAAATTAAAAACTGTGCTTTTTAGTTGATAGAATTTTGGAAATGATGACTTACATTTATATCTGGAAAGAAAGTATAATTTTTCATATGGCAGCAGTTTCAAGTAGTACATTAAAAGATGACAACTTGCATTATTATTAATATATTATCTATCTCATCTGAAAGAAATTTCTAAGTTTAAAATAATGAATAAACATAATACAAAATATATATTCTATTTTAATAGTACGGTAAAATATATAGTATATGGTATATAGTTTTCTTTCAACTTAATGTAGTCAAGAAAAAAGCTCTGTATAATAATTTCAATTAACCGTAATTATTAGAAACAGTTTTGATATTTTTTTTATAGCTGTCTTCAGCCATCACAATGAGAAATTATAACAAAAAAAAAAAAAGATATTAATTGAAATTACTGTAATTTTGAACATTTCTAAAATATTACATTAATTTTTCTTATGAACTTAAACTTTAAAAATGCAAGAAATGCATTTGCATATCATCAATTGTATTTGTAGAATATCCAAATAAACAAAATAAATCAAATTTCAAAAAGAGACATTATTTTAAATTTGTTTTTCAGAAAAAATTTATAATTGCCTAGTAAAATAACTATTATATAAATTAAGATGATATCAAGTACAATTCAAATACAAAGAATAAAAAAATTCTATAGAAAATTTTACTAAATGCAATTTTCTATGGAAAAAAATCTTTTTTGAATATATGTCATTCTTCTTTTCATATTATCAATTATTATACCAAATAGTAATGCCCCTATTTATTTCTATTGAAAATTATAATTTTTAGTTAATAATTAATTAAATAATTAGTAGTGAATTACAGATCTCTAGATTAATACTCAAGACTAATATTCCTCAACTTTAATCATTTATATATCATATTCAAAATTTTTGTCATATCAATATATCATTTTTTAGAACTTTAGTAAAGATGATAACTAATATAACAAAATATATATATATAAACTTATTTAACTAATTATTAAATTATATAAAAACTTATTTTATAGATATTTTTACTATTAATTCCCTATACTTGCAAAATATATTTATACAATACTGATAGATTTTATTTATTTATTTTCATCTCTATACCATACTTCATACTTTGGGAATTGAACTATTTGGGAATTGAATTGAACTCTAGGCTATTTTGAACTGCAATCAGTTTTGCAAAAGAAAAAAACAGAAGATGAGACTGATCATCAAACTGATTTCTTATTAGATATGTATTTTTATACTAGGTAATAATTCTCATCTAATATAATCATTTTGGTGGTCAGTCTCTCCATTTTCTGTAAAAGTAATTATGGCTTATACGACATAGGATATTAACCTCAAGCTAAATTTTTTTAAAGATAAGAAATATCAATGATTTTAGGATATATTATAGGAAAAAATAGGAAAAATTTTGTAAAAAAGATTTTAAGCATCTGAATCTGCAAATATAAACATTCAATCTTATCAGCAAAAATTTTTAAAGTACAGATAAAAAGTGAATATCATTCAAGTTTGTTACCTGTTACTGAAAGTTTTGTAAAAAAGATTTTAAGCATCTGAATCTACAAATATAAACATTCAATCTTATCAGCAAATTTTTAAAGTACAGATAAAAAGTGAATATCATTCAAGTTTGTTACCTGTTACTGAAACACAATAAAAACTGTACAAAGTTATTTAAAGCAATCTAATCTTATTAACATATCAACTGAATTATAGTCTTTACTTTACAGAATTATCTTATTTTTGATATTAACTGAATTTTGAAATTTTTTAACAAAATTTATCATTTCTTTGTAAGTCCAGGATTTCAAAATACTCTATATTTCTGATTATTAGATTTATATATCAAAAGATATAAATTTTATTATTTCAATTTGGGGGGAAACAAAGAATGCAATTTTAATGGAAGATACATTCTAATTCAGTTCTGTTTTAAAATCTGATGATAGATTTTATAATTCTAAAAGTATTTGCTAATTAAATAAAAATTATAATTGGTTCAATATAATAATACAGTAATAGCTATTTTTTTTTATATTTTAAGAAAAAATAAACATTGTCATATTGATTTTATTTATTTTATTATTTGAATAAAGTAGGACAGTTTGATACAAATCTCCAATTGTTCTAATTATATACTGTATTTTATAGTTATATTTGATCCAGCAACTTTTTATGGACATTCAGAGTCTGAATTGGCAATTGCCAAAATGTTTGGAGGTTTCAGCACTGCTTTTTTTAATGCCTATCATAAAGAATTACCAAAAGAAGAAGGTTTTGAGAATAGATTAAAACTATATCAGCTTTTTCATTACTTAAATCACTGGTAAATACTGATATAAGAACAATTTTAAATATTGAAATTAAATAATTTGTATTTTTTCAAAATTTTTAGTTTAAATTTTTCTAGAATTTATTGAAATTATTTTATTTGGAAATAATTTAATACATTATTTTAAATTTATTTTACAGGAATCATTTTGGTACTGGCTATCGTGGTAGTTCTATTTCTATTATGAAAAATCTGATAAAAGCATAAATCTTTATAGAATTCTATATTAAAAAATTATTAAATAAATTATCAAATGTAATTTTATTCCAAATGAAAAATATAATTTTAGTATACTTCATTCAATTTATTGAATAAAAACAAATTCATAAATTAGCTTATATAGAAAAACTTTATTAATATTTCTATGCTTCCTATAAAATTCATTTTTAAGATTAAAACATTCAAATTAAAACAAATGTTATAAGATGCATGCTTAAATTAACATAAACAATATTTTACTGGTTGGCTGAATGAAATGAACATACAATGAATGAAATATTGTATTTATTCAAATTAATATTTTCTTGAAAAATATATGAAATTATCAACAATAGTTTCAATAAAATGTTATTGTTATATATGTTGTATTATTATTTAATAATTTAATAGAATTAAATTAGCTTTAATTCTATTTAATAATTTTAATAAAAATACATAAAAAATAACACCAAAAATTATTTAAAACATGAATGTTATATTTCCCTATAAAATATTCAAACACAATAATAAATTACGAAACAATGGTATGGATATACAAAAGTATGTTAATGTTGTTAAAACAAATGTTATAAGAATAAGATGCATGCTTAAATTAACATAAACAATATTTTACTGGTTGGCTGAATGAAATGAAAACTAATAATAATTTACGTTCAACTAGAATGAACTACAATGAATAAGTGTTTCTTTTCAAGTAAATTGCATTTTCATACAGATTCATACAGAATTTAAAAAAAAAAATATGTAGAAAAAATTAGATTCAGTAACATTTAACTGTATTAAATTTTATCATTACAATAGCATTAATTGTTTACTTTATACTGGAAGTGTTCTTAATATTGCTGTTTGTTTAAATTTGAGAACTGTATGAATAAACCCTTAATGATGACACTTAAAATAATATCTATAAATATTTAGTCTGCTTATTGTGTAACAGTAATTTTCTGGATAAAAATTCTTGATTTTTGCATTATCAGTTCTCACTGTTATTTCAATCGTTATCAGGATACCAAAACTGGTAATTAAGTACCAAAGATAGGTACTTACACTCTAGAAGAGTAATTAATTCTTCTTCAATTACACAATAAGAGCTTGTTTTAACTGATAAGGATTGAAATTATACTCTTGAAACGTATTATCAGATAAAATTGGCATAAGTTTTATTCATTACTTATAAAAAAATGTCCTTGTGTAGTCATAACATATACCTGGTAATATATGACAAGTAATAATCTTTTTATTATATTAAATATATTGTTACTTCATTTAACAAAATATATAATATATTGTTTTATGCTATACTGACAATGTGTTTTATGAAATAAAACATATTTTCCGAATTTTATATTTGGAGACTTTCAATGTTTTAATAAATACAAGAATCAAAAATATTTTTATTTAGTTCTTGATTTTGAAAGATATTTGTGTTAAATCTTGCTTGCAATTCATGCAAAATATATAAATGCTATAAATACAATAATAGGAAAATTCTATAATATATACTGTACAAATAATAACAAGTTAGTCAAGTAGGCCTATATATTATTTGCAGAAAATAGAAATTGAATTGTTTTATTCAAATAATAATAATAAAAAAAAAAGAATAGAGTTGTTTTAAATTTTTAAACTTCGGAATTAAAATATTTGATCATAAAATTTCATAAGAAATTAATAAAAAAAAATAGAGTTGAAAAAATAACCAGATAGAAAAATTATAATGGAAAATTGCGGCAGGTGAAAAACAAAAAAGTTCGTAACCAGTTATAACTTTTTTAACAGATAAAATATACTTGAGCATTCAATATCTACATTTTCAATCAATTACAATCCGTTCTAGTTGATTAATGGTGTATTAGGCGACGTCTTGCTTATCTGGTGTCTTGAATGGCCATTATTATTGGTAAATTCAAATAAAACGCTATGGACAATTAACAGAAAAAAATTTAATGCAAAATCCCATCTTTAAGATGCAAATCTTCGTATGCTCGAGCAGAAATACTGATCGGAGTATCGGCTATTATGCGTTAATAATAACATCATATTTAGATTAATTATATGTTGCTTCTTGAATAACTTTTAGTATATTATTAAGCAAATTATATAATTGAGTTAATATAAATCAACAATTTGATAAGTAATAAAGAACCTCAATTATAATTGTCTATTCGTAAGTAAATGATTTAAAATGTTTATATAAAATATTTATTGTATTGTTTTATCAATCAATAAAATTTAAATGTTTTTATTTAAGCAATAAACATCAACTGTCAATACGCTAAATTCCACTGACTGGTTAAGATGAGAATTTTTAGAAAAACTATAATCTAACTAGATATAATTCCTAACACGTTCGGTCGAATTCAGATCTGGAAAATTTACAAACCAGTTCAGATACTGAACGTTAACGTCTTTGAAATACTGCCCACATCTTTAAAAAAAAAAAAAATTACGAAGATTGATGAAAGTAATGTTTCCAACATCTCAATAATAGTCACAAGTATCTCTTGATCCAGCAAAAAAATGTTCTATCGATTTAATTCTTATTAAACTTTTTATTTATTTTTTCTTATTTGTTTAAAAATAAAAGTCTAGAGGCATTCATATATTAATTAATTGAAGAAAATTATTTTGTGAATATTACGCAAATCGCTTCTACTTAAAAACAAAATTATTTTTTAAGTAAATAAAAAAAATCGTCTATATATCAGAACAGTCCGTTTTCATAGCCATTAAATAAATAAAAAAAATCTGAATTAAGTCAATTAGAAAAAGAATGACAAAAGAGATAAAATTCAGTATAAACTACATGGCATGAAAACAATATAGGATTACTATAAAATGAATGAGATAATGTATTCAAATACCCATGACGAATCTCAATATCTAAATTATTTATTATAAACTGTATCATGTATAAAGATGCTATGTCTTCTACGGGTTATTAGTTTTCCTAATAAACTTGAAAATATCATTATAACAATAGCATTTCGTCTGATCCCTGCTGCTAACATGTTTTTAATCGTGCTGTTTTCACGCTTTAGATTTTATTTGAGTTATAAAGTGTCTAATTGACAATAAATAATTATGAGATCTATATTTTATATCGAAAGACCGATGATATCATTAAAAATTATGCAGTTTACCATGTTTAAAAATATGATTTTTAAATCGATATTTCAATAAATTTCGTTTTTTTATTAGGGAAGAGACTACAACGATGGTTTTAATTGGTTTTACCCACAATAAACTTGTTTCGAGTTTTTAGTCCTTGATCTGCCTTGTCCTCGTTTTTTAATGGTTTCATTTCTATAGCTGAACTGATTCCAAAGACACGGAATGCAGTAAGAATTAAAATTCAACTACTTAACTAATTCAACTTGAAACTACCCTACTTCAGACTTCCCACATTGTTATTTAAATGAGAAATAAATTTCAGACCGAAGAGCTTATACTATTTAATAATTATAAAATGAATTACTGATAATTAGTATTTATCTAACTGTCAACTATCTACCCGACATGAGAAAACTGACATAAACATAATCAAATCCCTGATCTTCCTGACAGAATATCATACTAACTTATATTAATTAAAGAAAATGAATTTTATGAACGAAAGATAATTTATCGATAAAATTTATTGATAAATTTTGATTCATTTTTCTTTTTTTTATTAAAGAGGAAAAGAAATTCCCTCAACTTCCTGAATTAAGAATGATTAAAGTAATAAAATCGATCTTTTAAAAATGGCATGTAATTTTATCCCTGAATTTAAAATAATATTTAATCTTCAAATGAAAACTGTATGTTCGAATTTGTTTCATACTCCTAACAACAATGAAGCTCAAAAAGGAAATAAGGGATAATCCCTTATTTCCTCTTTGAGCTTCATTGTTGTTAGGAGTTCACCATTTTTCAGCTTTGAATTCGGCAAAAACTCATTATAAATCACATTCGAGAGAATTTAGTGGGAGTTATCCTTAGGCAATGATAATTCCCAACAATCGTTTTTCTCTTCTATAGATGAGTTTTTCCATAATGTAAGGTTTATGGACAAACAAAATCTACAAGAAAAAGTAACTATGCAACAAAAGCTTAAAATTTTCCCAGCAAAACAACTTACTGTTAGTTTGTTACATTTTTTAAATAAAATTATGAACTGTCTAGTTTTGAATTTTTTCATTATAATTAAAAGAATGTTTTCCTAAATTAATTGCCTAAATTTTTTCAACTTCATCTAATTATTTATCATTTAATATACTTATACAATATTTTTAAATTTACCTTAATAGAAATTTATAGATCTAAGAATTAATTATAATTTGATATTTACTATGAATAAAAAAATATATATTCATATGACCAATCTATATTAACATTATAACGTATAGCATGTGCAATGTGGAATTTTACAAGAATTGAAAAATTTCTTTTTTAACAAGAAAATATGAAATAAGTTTCTAATTTAAGATCCCATAAAATAATTCCTCTGAATACAATAAATGAAAGTCAGTATGTCTGTTCTATACATAAGAGGATTATTATAAAACATAAGATTAGTTTCGGCGCAAGTCGCTTTATTTACTGTTGTGATCCGATCTTAGAAATAGGCGCGTTTAGTTTAGTCGACAACATATTGGGTGTAACCTGGAAGAATGCAACCTTGTCCTGTAACAAATTAGACCTTGAATGTGACTCACAGAAACCACCATTCGCGGGGAGCATGGAAACTGTAAATCATCCGCTAGCAACCCACAGAGGTGGAGTGTACATGACGTAAGAGAACTTTCTAAAATTTAGCGGTAACTTATTCGCAGTAATTCATGACAACGCACAATCATCTTTATCTATATATGGTTATATTATGCCGTCTACCTTTTTAATCGTAAATATTTCATACTTTCGCTTAAAGGAATTAAATTTTTTAGCTCGAGAACATAAAAATTTCCCACTATTACGAGCTTAAACTAGCTATTCTATTCTTTTGTATATTGGCCTACAATTATTTTGTAATCAGAAGAGATTAGTACTGTATTTAATTCCATACATATGATCAAAGAATATAAATTAATCTGTTGCAGGAAATGAAAATAGTAATAATCACTTGACTGGCTTTTACCACCTTGAAATTTGCTCGTCAGCTTCAAAATAGTTCCTGGTTATAATTAAGCTTTCGAACCGAATACGGATATGGTGCATTGACCTGCTAATTGGCTTAAGTTTTGGAAGAGTGCAGATTAATATCTTAAAAATATTCACCGCCTCTTTCATTAAAAGCATATTCATACATGAAAATGCGTAAAATATTTTGCAATGATCTCTATTGGCAGTGTTGCGAATCCAAAGATTCAAGAATGCTTATAAAATTTCTGATAGATATATTAAATGTTTGGAAAACTGTAACAATATTTTAAAACAACTATAAAGTATCTTTTAACATTCATTGTTTACAATCCTCGTAAGAATTTAATGACTAAGATGATCTGGTATGTTTATAGTAGTCGTGTTAATTCTAGGTTAACAACCAAAAGAACATTTTTAGTTTATGATTATTGTCATTCAGTCAAAGGAAGTTGTTTAAATATTTATTTCTGTAAAAGAAAAACATATCTTTAATCAGCTATCCCTATACTGAGCTATAAGAAATCAGGTCGCAATAAAACTGAAAAAAAAAATGATAAAAAAATTTGCTGATATTGAAATTATTACAAATTTGTAAAGGATAAAAAAAGATCATTTCGTATTACTACAATCAAAATCATTAGTAAAGTTATTCGAGTGGAATGGAATCTGTTAAAAATTAATTTTTACATTTAGAAGATAAAAAAAATATTTTAAAAAATTACCGTTAAACATCAGGCAGTGTTGCATAATTATCTCTGAACAAAATGCATACATAAATAGTCGACATCATCCGCCTATCTACCTACAAAAAAAAAATCAAGAAAATTAAAACCAAATTAAATAAATCGCTACACGTTAAGAATTAATTTCGAAGAGCATAAATCGGAAGTGAATTGATATTTATAGAAGATTAATCATTTCTACAAATTACTGATTATGAGATAGAAAACTACTGTGGTAAAATTTATTGTTTGTAGTCTGATCTAGTTACTCTTTTGAGTGATGCTTGGAAAGCAATGATAATGAAATAATGATAACTGTGTATGTATGCACTCATGCTTAAATTCGATTTAAAATTGAAAATATTCGAGGCACAGTTAAGTTATTAGATTATGCTATGATAATTATTAAGAATATTGCAAAGGTTTCAGTACTTTCACCAAACACGCCTGTCTAGTCTGGTTGTTTTAAATTTGTTTAAAAATAAAGTCTCAGAATAGATATTAATCTGCAGCCCACAGACGAACAAGTAGGTGCAGGAACGTAGGCAGAAGACTTAACCAGTGAAAGTTCGTTGACATAGAACTTCCTACGCTGGCGAAAACCTTTATACCTGTCCACAAACGGTCCACTGAACACGAGGCTAGCGTAGATTATTGCTAATAATATCAGACAGATGCTTTTATCCATTACTTTTATACGTTGTGTTGATTCTGCAACTTTTCGTGAGATTTCGATACATTCTATGGAATTTATAAGAACTCTGACATAATTAAGTTCATTCAACCTTGACACCATCCTCATCTTTCACTTTTTAATAAATATAAGCTCGAATTGTATTAATATACCTTAAATATAAATTTTATTCCTGGATATACAAATGATCCAAGATTCGGTCTCTCAATGAACTGTTAAATCACATACATCAAATGCTCTTCTGAACATTTGATATGTAGTTATTATAGGTACTGAATATACAAAATATATAAGTATAGTGTTTTATATATCCTATATAATTTTCAACATTTCTATAGTTTTTCATCATCTGATATCTTATTTTCATCATATTTTATGCTTATATTATAGTGTCAAATTATTTCATACCGTTAAAATAAACAATTCCATTGTAAGAATAGCACTATGTAGAAATTCCCACACGTTTTTAGTTATTGATTGTAACGGCAAATGTTTATATCTTTACTAAAGCTATAATTTATCTATTGAAATGTCAGATTTTTACATTTACGAAGAATTTTCCTGCATAATGTTCAAATTGTTGTGACCCTATCCATTAGGACATTGACTTGACTTTCCCAACAATGTCGTTGCACATAAAGTAAAAGTGTGGGAGACCACGCCACACGGCAGTACACAAACATCTTTTCAATATAGGAAAAGAGTTCGGAAGGGAAATTTCAAGTTAATAACAGAGGAAAAAAGCGATAGAACTTCTTGGATAGGAATCATTTCACTCTGTATCATAAAAAAGTTTGATTTTTTTTACTGTTTAGATAAGAATATTTGATCTCGTAGTATGACTAAATAATTCAGTGTTTGTGTTCATTAAAATATAAAAACAGAATTAAGATTAAATATGCATTTAAAATTATAAATTTTCTTAAATTTTCAGTTAAAAAATCGAAAAAAAGCAATGAACTAACTCCGCCCGATTCTAAGAATGATCATCATATAGACATAGTCTACACCACACCAGTCACCTACACATCACCACATTTTATATGCCCTATTATATTTTTTTAGGTTTAATTATAACATTTAAAACTGCTAAATTTAAACCGAACGGTACTATTTATGGTTAAACTATTGTTTTTCTTGTTCGAAAACCCGTTGTAGTTATAAATATTTCAATTTTTATCGATTGTCTTGAAAAAATTTTTCCATTTTTAATAAATCCTTGATGCCAAATACGCCCACTAAATTCGTGAGGATTTTCAAAAACAGCTGGAAATTCGGCATGTGATCTTCCCACTCAGTTGAACAATATTGTTCAGATGTCTGCAAAATTATAAAATATATTTAAAATATTATACCATGCATTAAAAGATAAATTGTTTATGGATGCGAAGTAATTATTTTAACAATGATAAAGCATTTGTTATGCACCATCCATGAAGTAGCAACATGTGTAATTGTCAAGGTGAGCAATTAAATGCCATGTCATATGAATCCAAAAAATTAATGATTCCATATTCACGTAACCGACACGAAAATTACTTCGTAATAGCGAATAAAAAAGAATATAAATAAAATAGTCATTTTATCTCATTCACTTGATCTCACGTCTTGTAGTCTTGGTATGATGATAGCTATTACTTCTAAAAACTTATACGGAAATTATACAAAACATCGTATTTGATTTCTCTTAAAAAACTTAACTTTATAAACAATCGATACAAAAATTTTAATAATTTATTAATGAAAATGTGTTTTAGCTTTAATACATATATTTAAAAATTATATATTCATAAAACATGCGAATTTTCTTATACATGTGTATCATATAATATCATAAAACTGTGTTTTTAATTCATTTGATGAAAATTGCTTTTGGTTAAATCAATATAACTAAAACTGAACAAAGTACATAATTATTATTCCTTCATGAATTTTTCTTATTTTCTGCGATTTAAATCTTTTAAACCATCGGGCAGAACCATAATCCTTTCTGATGATTTATAGCTTCCGTCAGTTTAAAATTACAGTCAAAATTATCTGTAAGAGCTTGTTAGCTGTGATATATGTATATTATAGATAGCTTATTGTATACAACTTTAATATTTTCTTCTCTATTAAAAAAATTCTTTTGTAGAATTTTTCGAGAGAAAATTTTAAATTTTATAGCTTATTCTCTACTTAGATTTATATTTTGTGTAGTTACTTCAAATTAATTCAACTTTATGTAAAAAACAACCTAAAATTGAAAGGATGCTGTGAAAATTGTTTAGAATTGAATTGAAATTCTCAAGTCGAAAAATGTTTCTACTGTAACCTCATCAAACATGCCAACCTTGACACATGAACTTTTCTCATATTTTTTCTCTCTCTTATTTTAAATCGAATTTGATGGATTTAGTTAATGCGTCTGGAAAGCTTGTGATGGATAAATAAAGTTTAGTAAAAAGAAAGACAATGTACTTCCGTGAGATTAGGCGAAAATGAATGTTTTTCAAACCATTCATTTTCATTCTAGTCTCACGGAACATGTTATCAGTAATGTATGTTTCAAACTTCTTGAAGTTTGAAACAAACATTACGGATAACATTTCCTTCTTTTCTAAATATAAACTTTAACGTTTCATAAATTTTTAAACTTAAAATCGATAAATTCCTATATTAATGTTTTATAAAATAATAAAATGTTGTACTTCCTGAATTGCTACATTCAATTTTTATGATGTCAAAATCCTACTTGTAATGTAGGAGGTATATAATCCTCAGGCGATAAAGAGGTACACCTTAGGGTTTGGTTTCTTTGTGACGTCAATTTATCTGGAAAATAGAATATCATTAAAATATTGATAACCATTTTCACAATTAATATTATTATTATTAACATAACAATAATATAACATAGTTATTAAATTTAGAAAGTTTTCATTTTAACTAATCTAAATAGTTTAAATGACAAACTGGATATTCCTGTCTTTTTTGGTGACGTATGCTGATTTTCGAGTCATCTAACGACATTAAATATTTATAAGAAAAATTCCAAATGGGGGAGTGAATTTATGGTGATATTCATTCATCTATAATTGTTTGTATGAAGGCCATTTCCTAATGCTTATAGGGAAATAATATCACATTTAACTGTAATCTCATAATAATTACCTAAATCTACTATTTACTAATAATAATCACGTGATTTTCCGTCACGATTTTATTATTCAATATCGCGTGATTAAAAAAATAATTTCAAGAAATAGTACTAACGTGACTAGAAGTTCAAAGGGAAAGTATTACATGACAAATTTGCCGAAAGTGAGAGCGATATAAAATCATCAAAAATTAAATTTCGACAATCATGAAATTATTTTCAAATCTTTCTATTTTGTTTGGATAACAAGACGGCCTCATTAGACTGTAAACACACGATTCAAATATTTCATTGAAACAGCTTCCTCAAAACGACAGAAAAATAAACATTTAACCTTTTAAGCCGACATAAAGCTTTCCTTAAATCAAACTTCAAGTATATTCTTCCTCGTTAAGATACGGAAGTGTCTCCTCGATAGTATTGTTCTAATTGTAGAAGCCTTTATCGTCATCTTCATTCTTTTTACTCAGTTAAATAGAAAGGGTGACCTTCAGATCTCATTCATATCCTTTGGTTAGAGATATTATCTTTTACTGAATCCAATTATTTAATATATCTAAATATCTCGTTAGTTTTATAACGATAGGAATCGAGAATAAAAAATGTAAAATATTATAATCCCAAAGAATGGATTATAACTCATGTTTATCTAATTGCGATGTTACAGATGATTGGTTCACTTCGTCCAGCCTCTTCCATGTTGGATTACATTATAATGGGCTCATAACTCGACAAATGATAGATGTACACTTATCTACATAATAATTTTTTCTTATTATTAATAAATATTAACTTATTGATCAATTTCTTTGAATTTTATTATATGATCTACAAGTTACAAGAAAACGTTGATTATATATGAACTTATCATATTCGCTGTATTGTATAGCCTGAATTATGATTTATCATGCTGTATAAACCTGCTCAAATTTTTATCGATTTATAAAATTATTACAAAATGTATTGATGCAAATCTAACATATATAATTATGTAAATAATAAGCCCTTGCTGTGTGCATATTTAATAGACAGCATAAGATATTATCAATCAATTCATTTATTGATATTAAGACAACTATCATAGAGAAGGAAATGAATTGATAATTATCAATGTTTAGATTGGTATTTATTAAACTATTTATAGTACGTTTGATTTTATATATATAGAATTATCATTTTCTCGGAATAAATCTAATCAATTGTATCTACAAATATACACCGTTAATCGCTTAATCATTTTTAAAAGTTTAATTAATAATAATGAATATAAGTTTAATTATAAACTCAGAATTACGGTATAATGCATGTCTTATGCCAAGTTAAAAATATATTTGTACATTATTTTAAAAATAATAATACTTAGACAAGCATGATAAATTTTCCAATGTATTTTCACAGACTATAAGGTAATAATACTGTTGATTTTCAAGGTAATATAACTCAAGAACGGAAAATGAATGTAAAGAATTTTCGATTAAGCAACTTTCATCATGAATTATGGGAAATAAATTATTCATCCTTTGTAGAGGTCTCAAAAATAGGTCTAATCTCAGTACTTGTTTCTAACAAACTCACTCATTCAGAAACAAGTAGAAACGATTTGAATACTAGTTTGATCACGTTTAGAAAGCTGTTAGGAGTCTTATATAATCAAAATTGCTATTAAACAATACTATTAATGATGCAGGAACTCATTGGGGAATCTTTATAATAAGGTTCCCCATTAAGTTCCATCGCTAACAGTAGAATATTAGAGTCATGAATTATATATATAATGATCCGTGCTACTATAACAGTAGATTAATAGGTCTAGTCATAAATCAATATTATAATTTATCTATAATATTTAAGCATTATTAAAATATTTTAGAATTTACTTGGAATTTTTTCTAAGCATAGATAATATAAATAACATACAACATTATTTTTAAAATTTTGAATTATAGCTAGAAATAATAATATCTCGCAACAGGTAAGAAGACCCTGAAGGCCTTGGCACTTATTTATTTATTTTTATTATTATTTTTTTAATTTACTTGAGCCTTAACCCTAAATTTGCAAATAAAACTTTATGTAGGGTGAAGGCTTAAGTAAATTTATAAGAATTATTACTTTTTTTGTATTATTTATAAATTTTTTATATTGTTTTTCTCATAATAAGTGTATAACTCACCTAAATCGTAGAAATATATAGAAGTTTCCTTGTTAAAATTAGATTTAAAAACGAGATATCGATATTTACGGCTCGACATGATAAAAAAAAATAAATAAATTCAAAATTGGCAGACGACGGACATGCGTGATGAACATAATTCGCTAAGCTGAAAAATAAAACCGTTAAAATTTAATATTTTAAAAATCAAAATAAAGCGTTTAAAATTTATTTTAATCTTAAATGAATAATTAATATAATAAGGGGAAAAAATGAATGAATGTAATATAATTAATAGGATGTTTACATACAAACAATAAAAAATTAAATATTTGAGAATTCTACCAAGCTTCGGAATGGATATATCGTTGTAAGCAAAAAAAATTACATAACTTCGTAAAGATAAGTCGTAGCTTTATTTAAATTGATTGCATTCGATTCGGAATGATAAGATATGTCTAAAATCTTTTAAAATATCTGATTATCTATAAAAG
This sequence comes from Olivierus martensii, assembly GCA_000484575.1. Lineage (NCBI taxonomy): Eukaryota > Metazoa > Arthropoda > Arachnida > Scorpiones > Buthidae > Olivierus > Olivierus martensii. Next base: position 126,389 of record AYEL01071673.1, read on the forward strand.
TTTTGCAGAAAATCGTAAAAGAAACATGATTTCCTCGTTTTAAATATCCGATTATCTATAAAAGTTTTGCAGAAAATCATAAAAATAATTGCATTCGATTCGGAATGATAAGATACATCTAAAATCGTTTAAAATGCTGTATTTTCCATAAAAGTTTTGCAGAAAATCATAAAAAAATGTGATTCTGAATCTATAAAGTTTTGCAGAAAATCGTAAAGAAATGTGGTTTCGAACCCTAACTTTTGAGCCCCATAACTTGAGAACGGGGCTTTTGCCCCTCATGGGACCATCACCAATGAACTCAGGAACCTTTAATTAGAGGGTAAGATAAAAGGGGAGTTGAAATTCCGTTGGGATTTTTAATACTGTCATACCCCAGCGAGATTTGCAAGGTGCATTTTGATTGTCACTTCTTAACACAGGTAATTTTTGGAAAGTTATCGAAAAATAGTCGAAAACGTTTTCTAAATAAATTAGATTTTAATCTCCTATGTTTGTGCTTCAATTGATTTCAAGAATTTTCGGAAAGATAAAGAAGAAGAAGAAAGAAGATCGTTTGCTGTTCGCGTTGTTTCGTGCTGATTATGTGTGGTTGTGGAGAATTTTGTGAACTTCTGAAATATTTTAGCAAATGGTCTAGTAGCTATTTATTGAAATGACGGGTATTTATTTCACTGCCTGAAATTAATGTTTGAATATATAGTATATGTGACATGATATTTTCGATGTGGTCACTGTGAAATGCACAACTCGCATAACACGTGGTACTTCTCCGATTGTGTTGTGAAAAACGTATTTGCTGGTAAATTTATGCAAGTGTTTTTTTATTTTTTGGAGGGAAGGAGAGGGGGTTAGCAATCAGAATAATTTTTGGCTACTGGATTTTCGAAATTATTTTGAGCACTGAATATCAGTATTTATATTATTTGTGTAATATTAAATTTGTGCATATATTTATAAATTTATATATGTATTTATTCTTATTACTGATTAATATACTTTTGTAATTAATATATTATCATAGTAACCAACTTTAAACTTTTATGTACGTTCTTTAGAATTCAGTTTATTATTCTGTTAATGGAAACTGAAGATGATTTTACAGTGGGTGGCCAAATTATTATACTCAACAAAATTTATATAAATATATTAGCTTTGTTTTACAAAATCTTTTATACATTTAATCTAAAACTCAATATTGCGAAATTATATCATTTTTAGGGTATTTAGGAAGAAAAATAAAAGATAAAAATCCAGTTTTGCTACTTTATTGTCTATTTATAACCTAAAAAATACAACTATTCACTATTTAATAAATCCGCCCTTAGCATCAATAATGGCTTTAATACGCCATGGCATGCTTATGATGCATCTCTTCGCCACTTCTTTTATCTCTGGATTGTTGTGGTAGGCTTTAATAATTTTTTCTATCAATTCCCTTTTATTACTAATGATTTTCTTTGGAAATTCTCTCTTAAGAACTTCCAAAATGTTCTCAATTGAATTCACGTTGGGAGAGTTCCCTGTTGCAGATTTGGCGTTATGATAGAGTGCTGAATCATGCATGAATGTAAAATCATTATTTGGGAACAACTCCGTTACTTGAGGAATTAGTCTTATCTGCTGTACGTTCAAATATTGTTCCTGATGCAGGGTGCCTTGCACAATATATTAACTCTCAGTATCTTTGGAAATGGGAGAACTGTATAATTGACCATATCACAGAAAGAGGATTGTTCCACAATGCAGTCTGCATGGTATTTTTCATTAACTCGAGGTTGAACAAACTCTGTCTTGTCTTAGAGAATCTGGATATATGATTCATCTGAGAAACAAATTAGCAAACAATATTTTCTTAGTAATCTATTTATTTCTTCATGTTTTGTTAATGTGTTTATGCTCTACCAACCTTGCCCTAGTCTTCTTTTGTCCAATGAAGGTACTTTTTAGCAAAAGCTATTCTTTTTTGCTTCATTAGGGGCATCAAATTGGGTTTCTTTAATAGCTGGCAGCATGAATCCCATTTCTGCAGATCTTGTTCTCAAAATTCTTTCAGATAAAAGGATTCCACTATCTTTGAAAATTTGTTTTATCATCTTTAGTGGTTTTTGATGGTTTTGTAATGAGACCAGACGAATCTCTCTTCCTGTCCTCAGTGTAGTAATATGTTTTTGCACACATTTAACCACTCTATTTGTTTCTAAGGAGATTTTGGCTGGAGTTTCTGATTTATATTGCAGATTGTTGATTGGGAAATAGCTTATAAAACCACAATTTCATGCTGTATGTATTCAGTGTTGTAATATCGTGGCAATTTTTGCATTTTTTTATAGTGTCAAATCAGTAGCTTCCCTATATCTTTCAATATGTTAGATTCATTAATTTCACACTCACACAAAATATAAATCATGAAAAAATTGAATAAAGTCACTTATTTAATATTGAAAGAAAAATATATAGTATATATTAACTTGATCAATGAAACCAAAGAACAATAACTGAAGCATGCAATGCTAATATGTTGCATTTCACTGTTTCTGGCTTTATTGAATAATATAGTATTTTGCCAACATTATCAAAAAATACTAGATGATAATTTTTCGACACACACTAATTTACAAATACAAAAAAATTAAAAATACTTAGCAAAAACTAAATTTTTTGTTGTGAGTATAATAATTTGGCCACCCACTGTAAAATAAATCGAAAGCACTTTTTCCTTTTGATTAATTCTTGATTTATTTACGTTTTTTTGTGTGTATATATTTTATTTTCCTGCTATAGTGCTAGTAATATTGGAAGTTACCCAATGTTATATAGTGATAATGTCATTATGGCCTAATACAATTAAATTTATTCAAAAAACACAGACCACACATACTGCCATCTATTAACTAAATTATTAAATTTTATGGAATTTTTGGATTCCTCATAATTGTTTAACATTGACTATTCTAAATAGGCCAATTATTTAAGTTGAACAATTGCAGAGAATCATACTAGTTTGACAGTTAGAATTCTACTGTAGGAGATTACTCAATACAAACATACAAACAAATCAACAACTGAAAATATATATAATAAATAATATATTAGTTACTTAAACAATTATTAATCATCAATAAAAAAACAATCATCCCCTAATATATTTAGTCAGTTTCAAAAAAATGTTGCTAGCATATATATAATTATGTAAGTTTGACATTATTTATTATGTAAATTTAAATGCTGCAGAATACTGACAAAAGGCTAAGCTTTGTTAGAAATTAAGCAGACTACCCATTTCTGAGATCATTATGATGGGCTCAGAAATGGCTGGAATACAAAAAATAGTGATTGTTAAGCCTGAACCAAATCCCTTTTGAAAAATTCAAATGAATGGAACCTTCACAAAATTTAGAAATCTGAACTCATTATTTCTGAATCCTACAGATTGAAATCTATCAAGATTCCATTTTATTATCTGACCAACATCTTAGTGTTCTCCACAAGAAGACTGAGGCCTTATGTTGTAGCTCACTGGCTTCCCACTATTTTGCTTTAAGAAACTGTTTCATATTTGATTCACTCAAGCTCAAATTCATCACTGAAAATCTCATTAATAAAGTAATAAAATTTTTGAGTCAAAAGAGCTATATTACATGGATTTAAACAAAGTTGAGCATAAAAATCATTTATATATTCAAATTTATATGCTTAACTTGTATTTAATGCTTTTGAAAAAACATAACTCTGATTATAATAAACTATAAATTATCAAGAATAATCCTATAACAGTTTACAATATAGTACATATTGTACTACAATATACAATAGTTAGTAATATATATAATTATATATTTATTATGATGCTAACTTTAAATATAAATTTTTAAGTCATATGATCTGAAGAAATTAAAATTTAAAAAATAGCATCTTTGAGAATATTATTTTAAAAACTTATATTAAATTTTATCAACTCAAATATGATGCAGTTAAAATATCATTATATATTTGAATAGAAAAATATTCTGCAATAAAATATATTCAATTATTCCCCTCAATTTGTTGAAAAGCAACTTACATATTAAAGGTTGACATTCTAAAATCATCATCATCATCATCATCAAGCACCTTCCCATTTCTATATGGGGTCGCTGTTTTTGATGAGCTTTCTCCATTGCGTTCTGTCCTTCGTCCATTCCCCTCTGAGAACCTTTTGATCTCAGATCGTCATCCATGATGTCTTGCCACCTTCTCTTGGGTTGTCCTCTTTTCCTCTTCCTTCAACTTTTATGTTCATAAGTCTTTTGCCCATTAGTCCTCATCTCTTCTCATTACTGGCCAAACCATCTTAATCTAATTCTTGGATTTTACTTGCAACATTTTACTTGCAATATCCAAATAATAAATATAAAAAGGTAATTTTGAAATCACATTTTTTTTCTTTTCATATTGTTGGTAGTTGCTTAGATATTTAAGAGTGGAATTTTTTAAATGACTCAAAATATATAAATTTATGCAAATTTTTATTGAACTAATATTTTTAGGAAAATGAATTTTAAAAAATACAATAGAATATCATAGAATTCCAAAAACTGTTTATGATTTTTAATCTATTTATGGCTGCTATGTTAGACTCTTGTAACTACTGAATAACATCTGCTTCCTGGGATTTCCTGGGAAATTTATAAATCCCAAATCTTGAAAATTCTGCATATTTTTCTCAGGATCAGTTTTTTTATTGACTGTGAATAAATGTTATTTTCTTTGCCATTTGGTAATATTTTCATTTTGAGCAACTAATAAAGTATTGGACTGAAATTTAATTCTAATTGAAAATTAGCATTGGATGAAATTTAATTCTAATTGAAAATTAGCATAAGCAAGCAATAATGTAATATGATTGATATTAACCTTAGAACTGCCCCATATTGCATTTCTAATCTCTATACATTAATAAGCATTAATTAATTAATAAATATAAAGTTTCAAAATTTTCATAGTATCACCATATTTTCATCAAATGGAATGAAAAAATACATTAGAATTTAGAACTGAGTATAACTTCATAATTTTCTTATCAAATCAACCTTAGTACAATTATAGAGATAAAAAAAATTCATTAAAGTATTATAAAATATTCCAAAATAATGTACAAAAAGACCCTGGTTATCTGCAGGGATATGTTCCAAGCCCCTCTGCAGATACTTGAAAACCACAGATAACAGTAAACGTTATATAATATAATGTATTTCCAAACTTAAAAATGGTCTATAACCTTTACAGTATAATAAATCTACTGCCATTAACTTATTTTCATACTTATTTGATTAATCATCATTCTAATACTAATAAAATAATTAAAAATAAATCTTATGAAAAACTTTTAAAAATACTAATAAAAATTTCTAAATATTTTTTAAAATTCTTATTAATATTTTTTAAATTTAATAGTTTTTGAAATTTTTCAGTTATCAACGGTTAATTGCAGATAACAGAAATGTGGATAACCAGAGTTTTACTGTATTTATAAAATTTTAAATATGCCAAAATTGATAAAACTGAGATATACGAAATCTATTCCCATATATTTTAAATGTAATATGAAAATTTCATACCAACATATTAAATTTTTAACATGACTGGATTTAAACACATTTGCAAGTTTTTTTAGCTTTGAACCATATTGCTACAAAACTTCATTAATACACTTTTACTAAAAATCTTATCATTAAAGGGGGGAGAGAAGCTTCTCTGGTCTGTATTACAACTGAGGCAGGCTACATGGATACCGAAAACGTTTTTGAATAAACAATTTATCTTACTTATTTGGCTTATTGTTTGCTTTTATTTAATATCTAAAATAAGAAGTTTTCCTGTATATATATATAAAATTAATACTTAAAACAATTATTTAATACTCAGAAGTTGATGGCTTCCTCTATATTGTATTGTTTTTAATAGAAAAATTGATAAATTTCAATATTTTGTTGGAGTGAAACATTTTTGGATTTTTCAATAATTTCAATAACAGAAGCATTTGTTGCACATGTTTTTAATAATTAGATACTTGTACTGATTAATATGCATACATAATTTAAATTCTCCTCTTTGATTGTATTTACCCCAATATCTACATAAAGGTATGTTAATAATATAATAATTTAAATGTTAATATGTGCAATCTTACTCTTCTTTTTATTAATGAACTATCAAAAATAAAAGTTAAATAAAATAATAATTCTTCTTTCCTTTCTGTATGTTCATTGCAGCTGAGGTTGACCTACTGATAAGGTTGAAAACGTTTCTGTTAATAAACATTTTATCCTGTTTAGAACTTTGTTTTTTGTGTGCATTAATTTTTCTAATTTAAAATTTTTTGCTGAATAGAAAAAAATTATATTAAAACATTCAAAAATTAAAACTTAACAGAATTATTTAGCAACAGAGAAGATATATCTTAAAATTCTATTTCTTTCAAAAACATTAGGTTAAAACAAATATTCCCATCAAAAGAACATGAGAATTATAGAGATTTTTCAATAAGCTGTTTTTGTCTAATTTGAAAGCAACCTTCTCATTTTTAAAATTTTTTTATAAATAAAAAATTCTCTAAATCAATTTTTTTCCAAACTGTGGGGTGTGCCCCACTAGGAGGGTATGAGTCTATGGCATGGGGCACTCAAAAATTAACAAAAAAACATTTTTGATTTAAACAAGTTAAAAAAAACAAATTCATATTGGTGTCGAAAAAAAGAATCAGCAAAAGGATTATAAATACAGTACATATATCCATGTATCCAGAAACTTTCCACTGTAGCTTTTTTAAAGACAAAATATCAATCTTGTTTAGTGATTGAAAAAGATATTGTGAATAAATGGCTATCATGGCTATTGTGAATAAATGGCTATCATGGAAGATATTGCTACTCACAATAGTTATAATGATATATCGCAATGATAGCCATTTGAGAGAATTTGTGATGAAAAATAAGTCCAAATCATCTCATTAAATATTATATTGTATTAAACATGTATTCTATTTTTCGTTTTTTTTTTTTTGTAAAATTTGTTTAATTGTATTAAAAATTATTACATCATAATAAAAATACAGTATATTTTTTATGTATAAGAACTTTATTTATACAAAATATGGCATATTGTTTTGTAGTAATAAATTGTAAGTAGAAAGTATTTATAAAATTAGACTGTAATGGAAATGAGGGGCATACCAATTTTTTATGAAAAAAGGAGGCACAGACACAAAAAGTTTGGAAACTACTGCCCTAAATAATTAATTTTCAAAATAAAATAACTCTAAAGCAGATTATTATTAACAAATCACACTCAGACCAAAATTGTAGAAAAAGACCTTTACTTTATAGTGCTTTCAATTTACATTAGTCTACTTCAGTAACTTATATGATCAAAAAATACATTTCAAAACATTCAATTATAAATTTTAAATACATAATACCATAATAACAATATACAATAAAGTTTTTACAAAGTTATTCTCTTGACAGTTACACAAAGTGCTTTATAAGCAAGTCTTTACTATAGTAATGTTACATACAATATAAATTATTACTACTATAATTACAAATATACTAATGATAATAAGAATTTACAGAGTAATATAAGATAAAAATCAACAATATTTATTACATCATAGAGAAGTGTTGTTAATGAATTCTGGCTCTAACGTATTAGCAGTATTATCTTTAATCTTTTCTCTTATATATTCGTAGGCTTTCTATAGTTTTGGTTTGAATATGATTTGTTAATGTTATCCTGTTTTACAGCTATTTTGTTTTGGATTTTTCTTAAAGTAGTATATAAAAAATTAGCTTTATATATTACAAACCTTCAAGGGAACTATAATCCAAATGAATCTAATAATCATGCCTTATCTTAACTATTGAAATTTTAATGATTTGAATAATTTAAACTAATTTTAGCGCCATCTCGTAATTAGATTATTTAATATTTTATTAAATTATTATTAATAGATTTTATTATTAATAGATGGTGCCACTCATTAATTTAATAAAATAATAAATAATCTAATCATGAGATGCCACTAAAATTAGTTTAAATTATTCAAATCATTAAAATTTCCATTACAATTTCAAGAGTTAAAATAAGGCATGATTATTAGGTTCATTTGTATTATAAAAAATTATTTTTGCAATAAATTTTCAATAATTTTCCAAATTATTCAGGGTGGCATGTTCTAAAAATTATGACATTGCTTACGAACACATGAAAATCTAATAATTTGCAATAATTTATTTTTAATTATGAAATTAATTCATTTTAAAATCATTTAATAATCATTAAGGAAAATATAATTTGTACTTACATGTCACATTCCATTATTCTTTTCATATGATTTGTTACATTTTTTGTTTTTCTAAAATTTAAAGGATTCTACAAACAAAAAACATGGATAATAAAATAATTCATAATAAATATCTCAATATATAATTATTCAAATAAAATTTTTTTATACATTATGCTGCTGTTTGTAAAATTTTTCAATCAATTTCATAATTCTCTCTGTATTACAGTGTGTTTTTTCTGAAGTTTCATCATCAGTAACTTCCAAGTATTGATCCCAGTAATAAACTTTTAACCAATTCAATGCAAAGCTAACTCCTTCTCTCAAAATTCTGACTGGAGGAACAACAGAATGTGTGACATCATGACGAAGGTCAACAATCCATCTTGGTATATTTAGCTACAAAAATGAAAAATTGCAAAACAGTACAAATGTATGCATAACAGACTAAATTAGTATAGTTTTAAATTTTGGTTTACAATTAAATCATAAAAAAACCATTCTTATGTTTATTCTTATAAGAAATAAATTGTAAATAGTTATAGTCTATATACTAACGATTTTGTTTTCAATCAATAAGAAGCAAGTACTTACTGAATAATCATACCAGCAACAAAATTTCATTTATTTTTTGATATCATTGTTTTTGAGTTATGATGGAGATGAATTCAAGTGTAAAACATGGCTAATTTAATCAATACATCATCACAAAAGATAAATTAATCATCAGATTCATCAATATTTTAAAAATGAGAAAGTTAAATGATGAGCTTTTGTTGTCAGTCAAAATAATTAGAGACATATTATTGAAGCCACTGATGCAAATATGAAAATTATGCATATTATAATAAAGGAAAGTTAACCATTTAGTACAGCTGATAAGAAGAAAGTGAGAATTTCAAATAACATTGATAATTTTGATACATTAGTAATCCATCTGATAATAAAACCCTTCCTTAATTAACATAAAATGGTCTTTTCATAATTATTATAATTTAATTAACAGTACTTTTGAGGACTATCATATTTTGTCACAAGAGTTATCACATCACTTCATATAAAAATATGTGAATATACTTAATCCCTACAAGATTGTGAATATATTTTTATCTATAATATAATACATAAAATTAATGAAAATGATTCAATAAAAATAAATTTTAATATTAAATGAAATAAGCATTTGAGTAAAACTAAATCAGCAATTAGATGTAAAAATAAATTTATTTTAAATTATAAAAACTTTAAGTTACCGACTTTCTGTTAATTACCACTAAACATCATTGATTAATCAGGAAGAATTGTGATATTTCTGTCTTCATTGTGATTGGTTTAAATGCTTTGACATCACATATGATGCTTTTTGTAGGAGGAAAACTTTCAATATCATTTCTCCAACTTACACTGCCAAACAGACTTACAAAGATCAGAAACAGCACTACAGCAGGAACATCAATCACAAGTGAAATTAATAACATTAAATGCAACCTTATAGTAGTGTTTTCAATTTTTATTAAATCCTCCTCAGCTACATTCAAAACTTTAAAACATATACATTCCTTCAGGAATACTATCAAGCAGTCACCATAGTAACAAGAAACTAAACAATTGTACTAAAAGAAACAACATATGTACTAAACTATAAATACAACATTAAACCTGAAAGTATACATTTTTAACAATATTAACGGGTTATGATCAAAATAACAACTAAGTTACAAACTTCTTCAACACAAACACTTTGCTAACATTAACCAGTTCTCCTTAGTTTAGGCACCACTGCCAGACACAGTTAATAACCGATGGGTCCACACAATTAACTGGTTTAATGTTAGTTCCCTTTTTCTCATATATTGTCAAGGCTTCTGTCACTCTATCACTTCTTGGGTTACTTTCTTTCCTTATTAACTTAACTTCATTCCAATAAATGTCTAAATCATTTACTAGTGCTCTTTGTGCTAATACAGTAGTTGCTGCTCCTGTTTTGACATCCCATTTATACTTTGGTATCCTTTTACTTAATGATCTTTCAGTGTAACCTATACAGGTCCTTTGTTTGTTCATATCATTGTCAGTGAAGAGAATTTCATAAACCCCTGATATAGCACACAGATTCACTCTATCCTTATCATTACGGATTGTGTTAAAGAGCATGTTTCTTCTATTAAACATAACTCTGCATCTTGTTGTCTTCTCTATCTTCTTCCTAAAATGAAGAATGACGTCATTTATGTCCAATGATTCATGTTTGTCAGTATCTCTTTCTATCCCATTCATAATCAAAGCTGAACTCTGCTTAGAAATTTTATGCCAGAGACGTAAAATAGTTTTATCATTGTATCCATGTTTCATCGCTTATGTTGTTATCCATTTTAGCTCTTCATTTATACTAGCTTGTGAGGAGCAGTGTGTTTTTATCCTTCCCAAAAGCACCCGAAAGGCTGCCATTTTATAAAACCAGGGCTCTTTCGCATTGGCTCTAATGAACAATAGTTAATATGTCTTCTTGCCATATACATTAAAATCATATTCTCCTCTTACTATTTTTATTCCTAAACCTAAATATTGCATTTCGAACTCATCACTTTTCTGTTTAATAAGACATAAGCCTAATACTGGGTCTGCCATTTCTTTCTCCAGATCAAATACATATTTCCTTTCTGTTATCACTAGTATGTCATTTACATTTGTTTATACATTTTTACATGTTCTGAAATAACTGGTAAGAGATTTCTTTCTTTTGCCCTAACTACCATTTCTGCAATAATCCCAGCTAGGGGACTACCAATTGGTACATCTTTAGTTTGAACATAAAACTTGTTTTTGAACTGAAAGTATGAACAGTGCACCAGAAGATGGCAAAAGCTGGGATTATGGCAGAAATGGTAGTTAGGGCAAAAGAAAGAAATGTCTTACCAGCTCTCTCAGAACATGTAAAAATGTATAAACAATATGTAGATGACGTACTAGTGATAACAGAAAGGAGTGCAAAGTCGCGAATGTTAATGAAGATCAATAACAATAATTATAAACTAAACCTAACGGTTCTAACGACTCTGCAATCCAAAGTTCAGCCTGAGCTCAGATCTTTTTCTAAACTCTAACTTAAAATTAATTAACTTCACAACAAATTAACAACAATGTAACGTCTAACCAACAAAACCAAAACCAGAAATCGGAACTTACAACTAGAAGTACCGATTAAGTGTTAGATGTAACGAACAACAAAACGCTGTTAGAAACTTATACTAATAAATTGAAGAAAAATTCTCAAACAAGTTAGATAATAAAAAAAATATAAAATTTATTAGACCCAAAACACTTACAAAAGTGTTAATAAATGCTTTATTGGAACGATAATAAACCAACAATCAATAAATCAACAAAACTTGTTTAATCAAATTCAAATATCCAAAACTCCGATTATTCACAAGAACAAATCTTAAATACTAATTAAATCTACTACCTCCACCACCAATAAAAACTTCAAGCAATCGTCGATCTTTACAAGGATTCGAATGTCACTTAGCCAACCTTACATGGATACAACACCTCGCTGTGTCATTGGTTGCTTCCGTTTTTATACCAGGTGACTTACAATCCCGTGTTGCTTCATTTACATAAATACACGTAACAAGTTTAAATTATTTGCTTACAGAGTTATTCATTCATGTCATCCTCTTTACAATTAATTTGTATAGCAAACAAAACATCGATACGGATCATTTTTACAATCACGTATCGGATCAGTGGTAAAATTACTTAGATTAGATGATGACATCATTACCCGGGACAAGCTCTTTGGATGACGGTTCCTGATTCCATATCACGTGATTGCTAACTATGATGGAGAAGGTGGAAGTAAGTTAATTTGTACACTAAAATATAATACGTCAGATAATAAGAAATTAATGATAAATAATAAAGTGCATAATAAAATAAAACAGGACAGGTCAGAGTTAATCTCCTCACAGGAGTAAATATGTATTTGACCTGGAGAAAGAAATGACAGACCCAGCATTAGGCTTACATCTTATTAAACAAAAAAGTGATGAGAACTCCCGCTGCAAAGTTGCGAATTCTAATGAATATCAACAATATTAATTACAAACTAAACCTAATGGTTCTAATGACTCTGCAATCCAGAGTTCGGCCTGAGCTCAGGTTTTTTTCTAAACTCTAACTTAAATATAATTAACTTCAAAACAATCTAAAACACTAAATTCTAAATTAAAATATAATTAAATTAAAAAAAATCTAACAAAACTTAACGTCTAACTGACAAAACAAACTGGAAACCGGAACTTACAACTAGAAGTACCGATTAAGTGTTAAATCTAACAACAAAAAAACGATGTTAGAAACTTATACTAATAAATTGAATAAATTCTCAAACAAGTTAAACAACAAAAAAATATAATCCACTTACTATAAAATCAGCGCTTTTGAGCAGACCAAAAAATAAACTTCTTAATAATCTGTGGTTGAAATTTAAAATCGATGATGTTACAAAACTACAAAATTTTGTTTAATAAACTTCTGCTAATTATACATATATAATTTATAAATAAAATATTGAGTAAATTAACCAATAATATTTGTAATAGACTGAAAAGAAGTAAACAAGTGGTTGTATAATGAATTAATCCTTTATTTTCTGTAAATAGCAGCCATTTTGTTTGAGCCATTAAATTTTTATGAAATTCAATAAGGGAATTCATTTCATTTGTATTGAATTTCATAAAAATTTATCAAATAATTTAATAATTATTAGAGAAAATTTCTAGAGTTCGAATGTTTTTCATTTTTAACTGAAAACAGATATAGCATTCATTATACGAATATTACAGTATATCAACTTCAACATTATAATTTTTCTAATAAACTTCATTTAAATCCAGTTGTCAATTTGTCTCAGAAATTTAAAATGACTTCCATTTTTAGCCTACATTTTGAAGGAAAATGGAAGCTTTTATGATCGGGCCAATGTTTGTCTGTCCCCCAATAATAACTTTAGAAATAATTAGCAGATTTTCATGAAGGAAAAGATGTTCTATCATTAAAGGACCCTATGTTACTTTTTTAATCCTATAGGTTCGACTAATCCTGCAGGATAGAATTTCATTCCTATCATAGTTTTAGTTTATATTAATGCAAATAGGGGGCGCTAAGTTTTAGCAGTGTAGTGATAACTATATGACTTACTCGGTTTTTTATCAATATGTCTCAATGGCATCAAAGTTCCGATGTGACGAAATCGTGACGTAAAATGAATAACATTACAGACATTGGAAATTTATGACCTGATGAATACGTAACAATGCTTGACGTCATGATGATATCATCATCTCGACTGCGTGAGGTCATCGTGGCATCTATGCAAGTTAAATTAACATTAAAATTAGACATAAAACCAATAGATTCCAAATACTAAATAAACGAAATCTTCGAAAAAGATGGAATTTTACTTCTTTCTCGAACTTGTTAAATGTTAAAACATTGGGATCAAAAATAGGATATCAGCGTAGAAGTTAATGGCAGAATATCGAATTTTTTAAAAAATCTACCGATTATTTGAAAAATTAGTTTTCGTTTACTATTTATAATTTACATTCTTAAACACAGTGAAAGTTGTAAAATAATTTGTCTGTCTACACAGGATATACACTATGGCGATCTTATAAGTTTCATGGTACTTAAGAAAATTTTTAAATAGTAAAACGAAAAATAAAGAAATAAAAATACTTTATTCGTTTCGTAAAAGATGAGCAAATGATCATAGAATCAAATAAGACGTTTGTTTTACTATAAAGTAACAATACAGCAAACCAGTTTTAAATTTGCACTTTGAATTGTACCCATAAATATAACAAGAAATTTTGCATGGACGAAATTAAATTATACTGTATATGCAATATATATATATTTAATTTCTCTGAAATACAAAAACTCGGTATATCTGTTCACTAAAAAACTTGTCTTCTTATTTACAGGAGAAATTTAAGATTTAACAACGAATTAAACACAGATTCTCTGGATTGCAATCAATTTTAATTAGCTCGATTTTGATTTGTGAACATGCATTTTCTAAGATAAATTGCTGTACTTATTTAAACGGATAGCTACAATTACAAACTAGTCGAATTAAATTGAGAAATAAAAGTATAAAAGTTTCGAAAGTTAGAACAATTCGTCTTTCTTTGTTAACCATACTGTAATGAAATTATAAAGAATGTAGAATAACATAAACGTAATTTCATTATGTTTATATTATATTCACTTTTTTAATATAAATATTTTAAAATACTATTAATATAAATTGAAGAATTCAGAATTTTAATTCAGTAATTTTGTCTATGATAACCATATCAAATTAAAATCATGAATTCAACCATATTAATCAAAAATCATAAAAATTATTCATACGCTATGCTTGAGATTAATTTATGTTCTTGAGGAATATCTTACAAGAATAATATATTGTATAAAATAAATAAAATTCATTTAAAAATAAAAATTTTTATTACAGCAATCTTACTGGTTTGTCATAAATATTATTAATATTTTTTAAGAAATCGAATTCAAATTTTGAAAAATAAAATCAGCAATAATTTACTACAATAAATAAAACTTAATGCATAGAAATATTAAAATTTCTATAATATCTGCTTGATTTTACTGATTTATTAAAAATGTATGATTAAATATAATAAAATATAACTGATTTATATTCATAAATTTTGATTAATCATCTAAATGTTCGATTAAAGTTTAATGATCCAGTTAAACGTCCTGTTAGCTTTAACCACCAGTTATCTGTTTTAAAATTGTTAGATAAACAATAATTTGTAGTTTAATGTAAACAACTACCAATGAGCTTTTATCTAAAAACTATTAAGCAAATAACTGATAGTTAAAGCTAACAGGAACTTTTTCAAGCCAATGTAAAACTGCACCTACAGTAGATGAATTAAACAAAAAAAATTTTAATACTAGGCCTATACACTAAAAGTTGCGAGTCAATGATGATTATATATTAATCTAATATAAAAATGAAATGTTTTTTCAATTTTACAAAAATCTATCATTTTATTTTTATTGAGCCATTCTGAACTACACTGTTTGAAATTTGAGTTCAGTCTTGAATTAAGTTATGTTCTGATAGAAAAAAAGTTAGGATGAAAAAAATCATTTTAACTTTGTTATTAGGATGGCTGATTAAAATTCGTGTTTTTATCTTGTTCTTAATTGAAAATTTTATAATTTCATCCTCATAAAGCATTTAAGTAAATCAGAAATCCTCCACGAAGCTTAACGATCCCAATCGGATGACCAGATCGGCGTATCTGTTACTAGACTATAAGAGTTGTGAGACCATTATTCACTTCATCTAAGATTTGGATTCAATTGGGTCTTTTTTAAACAAAATTTATTTCTGTTACTCCGAAAGCTGCATTGAGAAATTTAGACTTTCCACTTCCTCGATTCGGAATAGAATCCCAAGAGTTTATTTCTCAATTTTTTCATCGGAGTTCGAGCTGGGCCTATCAATCTCCATTTTTCATCTTTCCGGCCGATTCCGTCAAAGATGTGTCCAACAACGGTGGACATTCTGGTGAACTGCTGTGATTTATAATCCATTATGCAGATTAAAACTATATACAACTAACCAATCAATCATATTCTTAAAAGAAAACTAACAGAGAAACAAACAGATTGAATCATCGCTAAAAGTACTTTGATTGTATGAACTGAAGAGCAATAAAAATATAAAAATATTTAACTTTTTCATCTCTTTGTTCAAATATTTATTTTAAAAAAGAGAAGAAAATGTCAAGAGTTATGGAGCATTTTTTGTTATGTAAAATTTAATTTTACAAGCCTTCTAATGCTTCAATATTTACTTTTTATTAATTTTTGCATTTTTCGAAAATCGATTAACCAACATTTTTAAGAAATTTTTTAAAACATTTTAAATTTTAATTACTTGAATAATCGATAATCATCAATTTAATAATAAAATTTCATCAAATAAAGGCAATATTATATTAATTAATATTAATCTATTTAAACAGTTTCAGTAGCCTATATTTCTTATGAAATTTAGATAATGAGTTTTGTACTATAATTATTTCTACTACTCGATTGAATGATTTTTTTCTTCAAATTAGAAAATAATTAGTTAAAAATTGTATAAAATATCCCTTAAGAGTATTACTAATAAACTTTGTTGTTTATAGAAGGAATTCCCTATCGACAACGTTATTAATTTTATTTCTCTATGATGTTACACCTAATTAAATAATTAATAAAGATCGCCTATGACATTTAAAATTATCTAGATATATTATAGCGACATTTTATATATTTTCATATAGAAAAGTTTTATAAATTATATCGTTTAATATTTAAAGAATTACTTGCTACAGGAAAGTTTTCAAATATGGAATATAATCGAAATTTCGTATACAAGGTTATCCTCGACTTATGAAATAACAAAATCCGTTAATTCTGTGATTGTTCAATGCAATTCAATGGGTTCGATTATCTGACCCAATGATAGGAAATTATGAAAGTGTTTTTTTTGTGTTCGGTTTTTGTAGTTTCGTGTTCATTATGTTTATTAAGATAATGCAGTGTCCTAGTAAACATTAGAATGAGAAATCCATGAATTTTTAGCATTTCCGATTTCCGATGGCGGGATTCGAAACCAAATCATGTCGTAAATCGAAGACTATCTACAATTATTGCCAAAATGTTTTTAATTTTATGATAATTTTTAAATGCATTATACTCGTATAATATAGTCACTGATTTCTAACAGTTATCTAATTTATAATATATTTGAAATCTATCAAGCCGTTAAATGGATTGCTTAGATAATGGATTAAATTAACGATGGACAATAAGTTTCCTTGAAGAAAGAAGAAAGATTCATCTCTAAAATGGTAAAGTTATAAAAGTATTTTCAAGTGTAAATACTATTTCTATTTTAATTTAATATTCTAAAAAATTAATCAATCCAAAATAAATAACCATAAAAAACTTTACAAAAAATAGTTATATGAAAATAATGGCAGAATAAATTTATCTCAATACGCTGTATAAAAATATAAGCTTATATCCTATACATAGAGTATATATATAATATGATAAACAGTATACGTAAGTGAAATATAATTTCATTATTTGAAATTTTGTGCTCAAAACAATAAAAAATTATACATTTGAGAAGTATATTTATTATAATGTTCTTTCTTTAATTAAATTTTTTAATCCTTAGCAGAAAATAATTTTTACTTTATCAGCCTATTATATTTCTTTAACTAACAAAAATATTTTGCTAATAGAATATAAGAATATTAAAAATCTTTGTAAAAATATAAGGTATGCGTTTGCATCCATGATAAGACATAAAGGATAATTTAAATAACATTGTAATATAGTATTTTCTACATTTATAAATAGTTTCGAATAAAATTTTTCAACAATGCAGGACTAGAATAAATTTAACAAATCTATATTTCATTTCGCACATTTACTTCAGAAAAAATAAAATTTTAAATAGATACAATTTTTCATAATATTGAAAGTTTATTGTTATATGGTAAACAATGATTAAGAATTTCATCATATTTTGTGCATAATTTCTATTGAAGTTTTACATTTATTTATCTTATTTTCATGCCAAATTTATAAATAATTTTTGTCGAATCACGATAAATTTTTCCGTAACTAATACAATAGAGCACATGATTCAATTGCTACTAATTATTGGCTATAGATAACATTAGCTATAGTGCTTCTAAAAATAAACTTTACTTGAGTAAATGTACTTTGTTTGTGCAGTACAAAAACCAGGAAATTGAGGAAGATGTTCAAAAAAGAACAGGAGTCAGGTGAGTTCAATGTACCTTTTGTACGATTTTGTTATCATACAGTTTTCTAAAGAAGTTTTTGAAAAGAATGGAGATGTTTTTATAATATTTGTGCCAATCAGTGCATTAGTGATGACTGATAAAACACATAATATTTAAAATCTTACATATATATATATAATAGTTTATTTTAAATGTCATTTAAAATGAAAATGTTTTTAAATTATCATAAAATTAGTGAAATAATATTAAATAATCGCATTCGAATCGCATATTATAACTATAGAAATTATATTAATAAACAAAATATACTGTTTAAAAGTTATAAGTCTTCCATTAAACATTTTTCTATACATATCTATGAGCTCTTTAATACTTCTTGCGAGTGGAGATAGTCAACTATAACTTTGATTCTCTTCAATAATAATAATCATAAAACATTATGCCTGTTTGTAAAGTCTAAAATGGTGGTCTATATTAATCAAGACAAATTAAAATAATTATTTTTAAATGTGAAATTTTGATATTTCGCGAAATTATCCATGATAATTTAACTTGCTTAAAGCAATTTATGCTTTTTAGTTTTCACCATTCATTTCCATTATAATACTAAATATTATAAATGGAATTTGAATGTTAACATAATCAGAATATCAAAAAGTAAATTATTATTAATGGAATTTATTTCTTATAGTATAATTTATGTATCATTGCCCTCTACGTAAACGTTCGTAGGGCGACGACTTCTGAGCTGGAAATAGCAGGAATCGATCTCAGACTTCTTGGTTTTCATTGTGAATCAATAACAGTTTAATCTTTTTTTCTTATCTAACTTACCTAAGAAACTTTTCAAAGGAAAGATTTCGATGATAAATTCAACAATATCCAAATATATGATTATAAAAACAATATATCCAGTTTTTATTTGCACTACGTTGTTTAAATATTGTGAAAGAAACTCTGAAATTTATTTATTATATTTATTTTTTTAAATATAATGAATAATTTAAATATAAATCAGCTATTTAGATAATGATTTGGTGTCTCATAACCTGCTAATTTTATATTAATATTAAAAGAAATCATCTGACGAAATTTATAGTTAAAATAGTTCTTTAATTTGCAGTTCAGATGTTTATTAAATTTCAGTAATGTCAAAATGTAGCGAAAAATATTATGAATCGAAAATAAATTCCATAAAATCTAGAATGAAATGAAAGTCAACAGTGAACTACAAATAGGAAAAAAAGTTTCTAACCAGACTGATAACTGCAACCATTCAAGAGATTAGATGGTGTCGACACCAGTACGGAAATGGATACAAGAGAGGAACGAGGAACCCACAGCGATGATAAATATCATATTGCACTCGCAAGCAGATTAGAGAATCAAATTTTACAATATGGAGTGTGTGAAAACTTCATGAGTAAAAACATGGAATTCAACAAAAATAATTTCTAATCCATTCGTAAAATAAACATTCAAGTCAGGAATTCATTCAGTACGCGTTATTGAAAATTTGGAGGATTCTGATACCATAAAATTTATTTTCTAGAATGTTTTGACATACTAGCTTACTCTACTAATATCCATATATTCTATTTATTTTAAAATATATTAATTATAATAATTTTTTAATGTTTAAATATTAATTTTCTGTATGTTATGTTATTTTATCATTGTATTCTTTATTAACTGCAAGCAAATACTTAAAAATACTTAAAATATTTAAAAATAGCATATTTAAAATCAATGTTTATATAGATATAATATTGATTTATATTATATGTTTTATTTTATTTTATTTTATACTATCAAATACAATT
Organism: Olivierus martensii; assembly: GCA_000484575.1. NCBI lineage: Eukaryota > Metazoa > Arthropoda > Arachnida > Scorpiones > Buthidae > Olivierus > Olivierus martensii. The sequence goes on from AYEL01071673.1 coordinate 146,419, forward strand.
GATTCTATTTTTGATCAGTTAATTCTAGTAACAATCGAGAAATCCCGGGATTTAATACATAAAATGGATTATTAAGCAATAAATTGCACGAATGATCAAGAAATCGTTTTCCAAGACATACTGTATTTGCTCCTATTTTCTTTTCTTATCGAGGGTAAATATCTTTAAAGTACCCCATCACATCCTAGAAGAGTGATCACTAATCGATTACACTAGCGATCATTCCTGTTTGGATCACTATCTACAATTCTGTAAATCTGTGATATCATCTAGTAAAGAGTTTTTTCTTTGAAGATAATATATCAGAAAGAAAGGAACTAACCGTATTTCACATAGCTTCGTTCTAACCAATACGATACTTATGATTAACAGATGTTAGCTTTCTACGTTGACAGTTCTCAGTAGGTTGCTGATTCATATTTTGTCCAACAAAGTAATCATTATTACTAGCATTAATGCTCTAAATTAATCAAGGAAACGTGCAACTTAAACAAACCTTTTTTCGGTTTTATATTCGTGCATTAAGGACATTTCTATAATATATCTTTATATAAAATAATCCACCAAAGTAAAGTGTTAATTATAGTAATCACTTAATAAGGAATTTTATATATTTAAACATTCTATTTAGAAATTTATATTAATATCACTGTAATCTAGAGAAACATTTAAGATATGATGTTTATCATAATTAAAATGGTTACTGACCTGTTCTCATTTTAGAAATACAGTAGTTTATGACGAAAATTTTAAATTTTTACATTTTAGAATAATAATATTTTTTATTGATTATTAAAATGTAGTTAAAAAAAATACTTTTTATACTCAATTAATTTTATTTTTATTACTATGTTAATCCGAGAAAAATTTTAAAATATTTTTCTGGCTCATAACTGAATAGTAAAATACAGCTGATACCGATATTTTTTGATTTCAAATTGCAATAAATCTTTAAAAATAACTGTAAACTTTACACTATGTAACCATTTCAAATAATAGATTATATATATATTTTTATCATCTCTCCGTCTAATGGATAAAATGTTTAAAGAATGAAAGAAATATTTCTCACATAACGGAAAGCTGACCATCCATTCAAACATTTTGATGTAAAATGTATGAAACTATAGAATTTCAAGAAGTAATAAACTGAGTCAATAAAATGTTCAGCCAAACCAAACAATTTTAATAATCTATCAATTTTTTAAGCTATTAAAAAACATTTTTTAATACAATTGCGCTTATAAATGAAAGATTTATATATAAGATAAATAAAAGGAAAATATGCGGATTTAACGTGTTAAAAATGGCTGATATTTATTTTTTTACGTTCGGAATGATAAAAATTATCATAAATATTAATGGAAATATGTTAAAAGTTTTAATTAGTTACAAATTTAACTCGAATTAATGCATTAACACTTAATATTCATTAAGATTTCTCGTTAGTGCATTAGGTCGCTTGAACTCGACCTTAGTTCAAGTAAACTTAGATATCTACGATTTACTGTCATCTGGTGGCAGCAATTTAAACTTTTCGAAAAAAATAATTTTACTTAATATTTTTTTCGGTCGATATATCAATCAAAATTTTCGTATCAATCTGTATAACTTGCGAAAAAATTACTAAGGAAAAAATAATAATAAATTTTAATCATCATCTCGTCTCTTTAGTGTTTGCTAATTGATAATTAATTTAAATTAGGAAGTAGTTGTTGTACATGTAATGCCGAAAACGAATTATCTCCAGTGTTAAAAAGATAAACGAAGAAAATATGTAAATGAAAAATTAAAATGGATAATATCATCATCGTTATTTAATAAATGAATTTTAAATACGGAAGCTCTTTTTATAGTTGTCATAATTAATTTATATCGAGTTATAGACGTTCGTTATGTATTTATTCAGTTTTTATTTTTTAAATAAACAATTCGGAAATTTAAATGCAAAATTTAATTCTTCATGTGTAAAAAAAAAAATAATGTTCAAGTTAATTTTAATTCCTATGAATAATTTAAGTTTAAAGTGAATTAAGATGTATGTTATTTATTAACTATAATGTTTTCAGTTCACTGTTTTTGTATAGATAACTAGGAAACATTAACCGAAGTCAATAGACTCTCCTGCACGAAAAAAAAGCGACAAAAGTCATACAACAAGTATTTCCGACGTGAATAAAATAGAAAAGATTCGTTATTCAGTTGTAAAGTATTTGCTGAAGAATGTCAATGTATCTGTAGAATATATTGATGATTCTCTATCGTATTTTAGAAGCTAATGTTGAAAATACTATCAACTATCTTATGTAAGGTTTTGTTTGGGTTTGGCAAGAGTCCAATACACTTACACTCTCTGTGACCCACTGCTCTTCCGACAAATTTAGTACTTTTACTATATTTATTATTACAGTTTATAGATATCTTTCTTACTAGTCTTTATGGTAACAAACAAGAAAAGCACGTCTCTATTATAACATAACGTAAATATATTTTAACAGGCAGAAAAAGTTAGCCATGAATATTTTCAATTTTGCATTTTAAAATGTAATCGTATTTGTTATACATTTTCGGTTTATTCATTCCATTATGTAAATGGAAAATAATGCAGGGAAATTCATAACAATGATTTAACGACATCAATCATTCTCGATGTATAAACAGCATATAGCAAGCGTGTCACGTCCTCTAAACGTCAATGAAAGACGTCTATACGTTTTGTTATTATAATTTAGCAGTTGTCTAAGCGCGACGACTGCTGTTGTCCCGGGTGTCGAAGTTTCGAAGCTGAACAGTTCCTTGTCAACATCCCAGCGTTAGAAGGGATGAAAACTCCCACGCACGCTCACTAACCACTTTTGTTCATCATTCGACGCAAGCGCACAAGGGAGAGATTGTACAGAGCGTGTTCGGTACCGTGTCGCTGGTAAGAGTATAGACTTCTCATTAAAGACAGCGTGTAAATGCATCCTCAATCCATTACAAGAAGTGACTGCACTATTTAATCAATACTTGATATAAGTATGAAACATTGTGGGTAAGTCACCATATTGAAATATATCACACTTATTCATTAACTTTTTTTTTTCCTCCTATATTTATAGTTCTAAAAACATCACTGGAGTATCGATTTATATTCGTAAATAAAATTAAAAGAGATTGATTTGTTAAAAATTTATATTGTTTTCGATTAGAAAATTATCGTTTGTTAATTCTATTAATATTGATAATCTGTAGTTTATCTTACATTACGTTTGTTTAGAAATTTATGTGTTGGTTGCATTTGAAACAGCTTAACATATTTAAATAATTGTTTCTTCTAACTCAATATTTTAATCGTCAGTTTTGAACATTTTCTTAAGAGATTAGAGTGTAATAAATATGCAATAAGTGTAGCCTTTATTGCGATATCGCGTTTTGTGGATGTTTCATTCTTCCTGCTTAATTATTCTTGCATAGTTATTATACCCAGAAAAAAAAAAATTATTATTATAAATTGTAAATCTTTCTCATTATAACAATCTCGCGCTATATCGAAACATGTTTTAACGGTTTTAAAATGTTTATTTTATTACTTAGATCCATTTAAAAGTTTGTATACAGTATAATGCGATTCTAGTTATCGCAATTAAATTATATAAAATATAAACAAATTTCTCCTATTTTATTAAAAAAATAATGATGGATTATTATGTTTATATCAATGTCTGTTGGCTTAATTCCTTCTAAATTAATTTTTATCATTTTTAAGTGAAAAACTACAATTTAGATAATTAGTCGATAAGGCAGTATATACATCATTAAGAAATGGTTCCTGATAACGTTAAAGTGACACACAACTCTTTATAATAATTTCTAATAGATTTAATTAAAAGTAAAGTTTAAAAGCATAAAGTTTACTAGAAAAAAAAATTCTTTAATTACTAGTACAGTAGGAGTAATGAAAAATATGTCAACATAAAATGTTGTATTTTTGTGAGGTGTAATTTAAGCCGATTTCTTTATAATTAATAACCTAATTATTGATAGTTTACTTCCAGTAAATTTATATAGGTTTAAAAAAAAGAGTTAATTTTTAATGCTCGTCGTGTAATTTTAATTCGTAGAAATGATCGAATTTCTATTTTGACAAAACAAACATTTTTCTAAATTTAATTATTAACAAAGTGAAATTAATCAAAGTTAATCGGTTTTGAGTAAATTATCCTTGGTTTCGAAAGTTGATTACAGGTTAGAATAGGTAAAATCCGCTAAGCGAAAATTTCTAGAGAGAGAGAGAGGAGAGAGATTGCTTATCAAAGTATTGTCTAGACCGAATTCAATCAGTCTAAATGTGTTTTAGACCGCAATTGTTTGTCTAAAACTATTAAGAGGATTTGCAAAATATAGCAATAATAATCGATACAGTAGCCATTATAAATACGGATAATATGCCTACAAAGTTTATAATTATAAACTTGGTTGATTACAATAAACACAAAGATAATAATACCTCGTAAATTTTATAAAGTGGAAACGTATCTGTGTCATATCCTTGTCATTAGCGCTTTCAAATTTATCGGAATAATCTTAGACAATGGATTAAATTAATGTAATCAAAATAATGTATCGTGCAAGTAGCAAAATTGCATTGTATATCAGTTTTACAATACCGATTAGGAGTTAAATAGTTCTAAAATTAATCCAATTATATATTTAATTTGATCCTATTGTGTAAGATTAAAATTTCATATGTTAATCACGAGTGCAAAATAACGCAAACTTCTTTGTTGTTATCATTATTCTTTCATACATAATGATATGTTCCTGAAGTTAAATATTTACGAGATCACTTGTCAAACAGATTTCTTATTCATAGAATTTTTATTTTTATTTTTTATCATAATCGCAAACGTGTCTTTGTAAACTATAATAAATCATCTTTTTTTCCTTCTTTCCTGTTGATTAGAACTTATATAGTATTTATTAAGTTTATTTTAAATTTCTAAATACAAATCTGTACGAATATTTGTTGATAAAAATTAAAATAGAAAATTTTGTAAAAAAAAAAAATAGAAAGAAAAATTTTCATTTCCTAAGGGAAAATAATATATACTAGATATTTATTCAACGTGCGTGCTTAGAAGTAAATTTTGTTGAGAACATCAACCAAAGGACATGTACGGTATGTTCGTGTTATATGACAAAATGCACATCCAAAAAACTTTATCAATGTTCAGTAAGCCATTCTACAGCGTGGTACAATGACATCAACTGTCAGACTTTACTTTCCAAGAATAGAATAATACAGAAAACTTCTCAAAGCAGATGCGTCACGTTTCCAAACGCTTTCTCTAAATAATGCAACTTACAATTGTATTTTAAAATAAATAACGTTCTCATTCATATTTTGAATAACGTAACTATATAATGTTACAGAATACTAATGTTTAAATTTATTATTTAACGTATAAATTTTATAATAAATATTTAATTAAAATTATTATTGGAACAGTAAGTGTTCCAAAAAACCTTTTTAATTTGTAAAAATTAAAAAGATTTTTTGGAAAATATGGTTTAAATTCGTTTCCTACTCTTGCAAAAACACTGATAATCAAGTGATTTATTGAAATTTGGTTAAATGTGAACAAATAAGGAACACTTACTGTTCCAATAATAATCATAAATATCACTTCTATCAATTATATTATTTAATTTAATTAAAATATTTTTCGTTATATTTGGTGAAACAAAAGTATCGTCATTCATAAAATATCAAGTAGTAAATTTGATCGAGATGGCTTTTTTGTTACTGTTGTTATTTATTCACTAAATCATATTTACATGTTTATGAAGTTTCTTCATAGTTAATCTCATAAACAAATTTAATATTCTAAAATATGCAAATTTCGATAAATATGTTATTAATGCTATATGGGGAAGCAATTTTTACACCTTTTATTTTTTCTTTAAATATTGTGGTAGTTGATAATTCAGAATATTTTCGTTTTAGTTTGTGTAGGTTGCTATCTTACACGCTATCAGTAGTTTTTAAACATAGGTCGGCTGAACCGTAGACCATCAGCAGAATGTAATTCTGTAGGTTGAAAGTGGGATAACATGACAACAATATCATCCAGATAATTCTTACATGCGTTTTTGTTTGTGTTGGATCAGTACAAGAAATTTACTCTGCGATTTCTTTCGTGGAAAAGTAATTCTGTCAACAACTACAATTGGAGAGAAAACGCTTTGTTATTTTTTGCACTGTTTACACTTAGTTTTCTTCGAAGATTATGTAACACTTTACTATTATTTAAAAGGATTTAATAACTTATTCTAATAAAAATTAAAATCCAAATATGTTAATAACACTTAAATTCGAGGCAATTTCTGCAAACAAGAGTTTTAGAATTTAATTTGAAAAAAAATTACTTTCGACATCTTTATTCCTGCTAATGATCACTCAAAAAGACCAATTAGTACCTAATTATCAGTGCAAAAAAAAAACTTAAGTACATTTTACTTGAAGTGTGTTTTGACAATTTTCACAAAAGTCACTTGAAATTCTTTATTTATAGAAATGCTGTTTTGAATATTTTGATTCATCTCGATATCTGTTTGCCATTCCTTAATAGCATTCGCAATTACTAACTCCTTAGAGAAATTAAGGACTGTCAATGAAAATATTAAGAATGTGAAAGTTTTTAAATTCGATTTTTCATCATTTCATAGTTTAAATTGAGAACATTTAAAGGAATTTCTATTATTTATTCTCATTAATTTATCATTTTTATTCTTATATCTTATTAAAACCTTCATTTACGTCGTTTAATATTTAATGTTTCATATAAACATTAATATCAAACCTTTCAAATTTTTATAAATAAAAATAATAATTTTTAACATGTTTACGAGGGGGGAAAATTAAAAAAATGTTAGAATTGCTATTTAAAAAAAAAATGAAATTTTAAAGTTTTAACTTACATGTTTTCCATTTTGAAATGTCATTACAACTGTAAATAATAATAATAATGATTTGGTTCTTTATAATTATTCTCGAAAGTAATTTCGCTGTGAATTATTGCTAATTCACTTCCTAACAAATCGTAGCATGAGTTACACAATGTTGTTGCAACATTCATTTGTAATTTAGATGAATGCATTCGAATAGTCATTAAAATGTTTGCATGAATTTTTATAGGATTGAAAAATAAAATGCAATTTTCTTAAAAAAAGAATTCTCAATATGGTTATAAATTATTAAATATATATAAACAGGAGTATACTTAGGTTTTCTAAAAACCGATGTGTGGAACCTGTTATTGGAAATGATAATATTAACATCTAAGAAATGTACAGCTCCGGCCAAAATGTTTGTCACTCACCGGATACGTTCGGCTTCCTTACAATACTCGGCTTCAGCATGC